>JAAAKG020047709.1:0-14850 GCA_010014905.2 Druon quercuslanigerum
TAATTACACTTTGACAAGTACATCAAATTTCCATATAAATAGCTTGCAAGAAGCTTTAATGAAAAAAAAAATTTATTCTTTTCTACCATTTGTTTATAATATTTGTTAATAACAATCATACTTGTTTAATTTTCAATTAACTTTTTTTAACAATGTCAGTGCTGAGTTAATTTCAAAAAGTTAGAATAAAAAAACACTTACTAAAGTAAAAAACATATATAATTGCGTATTTATTCAATTAATTGTTTATACCCATTTTTAGTTGAACCCATTAAGGACCAAACGGACGATTTTTTATACCTTTTTCAAACGCGATTTTAAATATGAATCCGACGTTAAAAAAAAATTGAGACAAGTCATATTTGATGTAAAATCGTCTGATCTTTCGAATGGCGAAGTCAGAAATTTTAAAAAATTGCAAAATTTATATTTGTTTATTTAACAAAAAAATACGAAATTTCGACTGACAAAAATTATTCATATTAAATTTTCACCTCGAAACCGTGGTTTGATTTTTATAATTTCTGAATTTTTGTGTCCATGGAATCTAACCTTCAAAATCCATGCATAGGTTTTTTCCAATTCAAAATGGCAGCATCCAATATGGCGGCTTGGCCGACAATTTTTTGCTTACTTTGATGTTTTTCAATAAAAAAATTTTTTGATGATGAATTTTTACCAAACTCGGTATACAGGTCTTTTTTGGTCGCTGATTACAAATACGTTACCACATTTTACAAATTCAAGATGGCGGATCCAATATGGCGCACATAAATTTCCAAAAATGTTCCATTTTCATTAAAGTTGGTATAGAGGATTTTTTTGGATCGCTAATTACAAATCCATTGTTATTTTTTACTGATTCAAGATGATCCAATATGGCGGCCAGAAGTTTTGAAAATTTTTCCAATTCTGTAAATTGTCAGTATATAGCCGTTTTTTGGGTCGCTGATTACGAATCCTTTATCACTTTTTAGAAATTCAATATGGCAGTTCCAATATGGCGTCTGAAATAGTGGAAAATAGTCCAGTATTCATAAAATATGGTAAACCGGGATTTTCAGGTCGCTGATTACTGAATGCACTCTTGTATTTATAATATTTATAAGACTAGCATTATTTTTATCTTTACTTAGATTATAACAAAAAAACTTATTACACAATACGTTTAAGTAAGTAGTAAATAATAGTTTTCCCAAAAAACCCTGTGTACCGACTTTCATAAAAATTGAACAAATTTTGAAATTTTTGGCCGCCATTTTGAATTTAGTATCTTGAATTAGTAAAAAATAACAATGGATTCGTAATCAGCGATCCAAAAACCCCTCTATACAATTTTCGTGAAAATTGAAAATTATTGTGCTCCATATTTGATCTGCCATCTTGAATTTGTGAAATCTGATAACGGATTTGTAATCAGCGACCCAAAAAAACTCTGTTTGCCGATTTTAGTAAACATTCATTATCAAAAAATTGTTTTATTTGAAAAGTATCAAAGTAAGCAACCAATTGTCGACTTCAAGCCGCCATATTGGATGCTGCCATCTTGAATTGGAAAAAACCTATACATGCATTTTGAAGGTTAGGTTCTATGGACGCAAAAAATTCATAACCTAAAACTCTAACCACGGTTTCGAGGTGAAAATGTACAATTTCAGACAATTTTACAGCGAATATGACTTGTCTCAATTTTTTTATCGTAGTATTCATATTTAAAATCGCGGTTCAAACACATATACAAAAATCGTCCGTTTGGTCCTTAATGGCTTAATTACAGAGCCACACAAAAAATCGGTTTTCTGATCTGCAGGTCAGATCATGTTTAATATTTTTTTTGGGGGGGTCGCTGAATCTGAATCCGAGGTCAAAAATTTCCCAGCTCGTCAGAGTTCTAACATAACTTCAAAAAACCCATAAACCTTTTTTTAGTATCTTTTTCTGTGCCTGGAGGACAGATCATGTTTGTTCAATTTTTTAGGGTCGCTGAATCCTAATTCAAGGTCCAAAAAACCTCATCACGTCATGGTTCTGACATAACCTCAAAAAACTTCATACAACTTTTTTCGAGTCCGGAAGTCAGACCATGTTTATTATATGTTTTTGGGTCGCTGAATCTGATTCTGAGGTATAAAATCCCCTAGAATGTCAGGGTTTCGACATA
Source organism: Druon quercuslanigerum (assembly GCA_010014905.2). Lineage (NCBI taxonomy): Eukaryota > Metazoa > Arthropoda > Insecta > Hymenoptera > Cynipidae > Druon > Druon quercuslanigerum. The sequence continues at coordinate 2,162 of JAAAKG020047709.1, forward strand.
ACCTTTAAAATACCTCGTAATCTAAGCTTTTTAATGCTTTGATATTTTGACTTTGGCATTACCTCTGGGGTATTTTGTGCTTTGGTTTCCGATTCAGCGACCCCAAAAACATACAATAAATTTAGTTTACCCGGGATGCGACAAAAATTGTATGACATTTTTTTTGAGGTTATGCCAGAACCATGATGTTCTGGGTTTTTTTTATTCTTGGATTTGGATCAGGCGACCACAAAAATATACAAAAGACGTGATCTAACCTCCAGACCCGGAAAAAGATACTCGAAAAAAAATATCAATGAGGTTTTTTGAGGTTATTTTAGAACCCTGGCGTAATGGAGTTTTTTGTACCTCGGATTTGGATTCAGCTACCTTAGAAATACATAATTAACATAATCAGATCCTCAGAATCAGAAAAAAGAATATGAGGTTTTTTTAGGTTGTGTCAGAACCCTGACGTGCTGGGGTTTTTTGCCTCTCGGATTCGGTTTCAGCGACCCCAAAAACATAATAGACGTGATCTGGCCTCCAGACCCGTAAATAGATACTTGAAAAAATTATATTTATGAGGTTTTTCGAAGTTATTTCAGAACCCTGACGTAGTGGAGTTTTTTTGGACTTTGGATTTCGATTCAGCTATCTCAAAATATATAATAAACACGGTCTTATCCCCAGAATAAAAAAAATTGTTGAGGTTTTTTTAGGTTGTGTCAAAACCCTGACGTACTAGGGTTTTTTAAATTTAGGATTCCGAATCAGCGACCTCAAATACATATAATAGACGTGATCTGACCTCCAGACACGGAAAAAGATAGTCGAAAAAAGCATAGTTATGAGGTTTTCTTAGGTTATATCAGAACCCTGACGTGCTAGGATTTTTTGAATCCCAGATTCCGATTCAGCGACCCCAAAAACATTTAGTAAACATGGTCTGACCTCCAGATCGGGAAAAAGATTTTTTTTGCTTGGCTGTGTTATTAGCTAAAATTCATGATTATACATCAGTATTAACTTGCTTTCGATCGAATTTATTGTAAAAAAAAAAAATTTCACGATTAGACTATTAAAAATATTATACAAAATATTATACAGTCAGAGAAAAGTATGGAAACCCCAGAAAATTTTAGAAAATTTAAAATAGAAAAATAAAATTAACATGAAGTCTTCAGTAATTTTTTCCGGGGAATTCAATGGTGACCTTGGATTTGACCTTGGAACTTGCTATCAAGATTATTTCAAGGTCACTATAATTTTTTGAAATGGGAACACCCTATTTTGACATCGGCAATCGAAAGAGGGGGAAATTTTACGTTCCAATATGCATTAAGGTCTATGGTCAAGGTCACCTGTAGAAGGTCGTATGAAGGTCAAATTGAACTTGCAGGAAAATCGTGCAGAATTTGCAGTCAGAAACAAAGTAGATGACTGGTCTTTAGTAATTTAAAAAAAAACTAACCATAACCTTAAATTTGACCTCAAACCTTAAATTCAAGGTTACTTTAAGGTCCGTGTCATTTTTCACAATAAGATAGACATTTTTTGACACGAAACACCTATTTTTGACATCTGCAATCGAAAGAGCAGAAAATTGGACGTTGAGATGTCCATTAAGGTCTAAGGTCTAGAAGACATCTAGAGGTCGTATTAAGGTCAAATTGGGTCAAATAAGCTCGTATTAAGGTCAAACTTTATAAAGTCCTACCATAAATAAATAGATTTAGATAACAGATTTACTTGCAAGTACAATTTGACCTTCATACGACCTTCTACAGGTGACCTTGACTTTGGACCTTAATGCATATCTGAACGTAAAATTTCCCGCTCTTTCGATTGCCGATGTCAAAATAGGGTGTTCCCATTTCGAAAAATTATAGTGACCTTGAAATAACCTTGACACCGAGGTCCAAGTTTAAATCCAAGGTCACCATTAAATTCCCCGGGAAAAATTACTAAAGACTTTATGTTAATTTTAATTTTATATTTTAAATTTTCTAAAATTTTCTGGGGTCTCCATATTTTTCCCTCACCCTGTATATATTATGTGAGAAATAAGTGTTATGAACACTGGCACATTTCACTGAAGTTTTTGTTTATCTAAATTGTTTATCAAAATTAATTTTCACATTCAATTATTTATTTATGTTTTTTAAGTACATATGCATAAATTTTAAGGAATAAAAAGTTTTTGTTTAAGCAAGCCTTTTTCAGTAATACGCGTGTGAATCCCATCGCGCTTTCACTTTATTGTTAATTAAAAATCGACACACAGGTCTGACAGAGTGTAGGCTTTCTGTATTTCATTAGAACGTCCATTCAAATGTTCTCCTGATTGGGAGGAAATTCGATTTCAATTTTATTATTAATGGTATTAAACTCCACTCTTCTTTGATTTAGCTATGAAATAGATATTAATGAGATTTTTATATTTTAATTAAAAAATTCTATTAATTAGAAAGTCGGTTGATTAAAAATAATTTTTTAATTGTGTACTATAGAAATTAGCAGTAATATTTCTCAAATGAGGCAATAAAAGTCGAAGTGCTAAAATTCTCGAGGGTTCGGCAAAGAGGAATAATAGAACTAAGCAAGTTTCAATTTTTCAGTTATTTGTTAACAACAATAATGGCTATAATTTACTTTGCTGAAAGGTCATTAACCTTTGCTTTGTCTACTTTCTCAAACTTCCTTCTCATCCACTTTCTGCTCTCAGTACTTCCCCTACTTTCCCCTACATCTCCCTTCACTTTACTTACCCCCTTTTTTCACCCTTCCTTTATTCCCCTGCTCTCACGTCCTCTAATTCATTTTTCTCATTTTCCCACACTTTCTCCCACTTTGCCTCCCCTAATTTATCATCGCTTTTTCAACTCACCTTCATTTCTTTTGTCTACTTCCTCTTCCTTAATTTTTCGTCAATTCAGCTCTCCTCCTTTCCCATAATTTCCAGCTCCTCACTTTTCCTACCTCTGCCCTTATTTCACCTCACTCCCACATGTCCCTCCTTGATTTTTCATCAGTTCTCCTTGCATCCCCACCCATAATTTTCCCTCACGTCCTCTAATTCATTTTACTCATTTCTCCACACTTTCTCTTACTTTGTCTCCCCTAATTTATCATCGCTTTTTCAACTCACCTTCATTTCTTTCGTCTACTTCCTCTTCCTTAATTTTTCGTCATTTCAGCTCTCCTCCTTTCCCATAATTTCCAGCCTCTCACTTCTTCTACCTCTGCCCTTATTTCGCCTTACTCCCACATGCCCCTCCTTGATTCTCCATTAGTTCTTCTTGCATTCCGACCCATAATTTCCCTTCACGCCCTATAATTCATTTTACTTATTTCCCCACATTTTCTCTCACTTTGCCTCCCCTAATTTATCATCGCTTTTCCTACTTACCTTCATTTATTTCTCCTACTTTCCCTTCCTTAATTTTTCCTCATTTCAGCTCTCCTCCTTTCTGATATTTTCCAGCCCCTCACTTTTCCTACCTCTGCCCTTATTTCACCTCACTTCTAGATGCCCCTCCTTGATTCTCCATTAGTTCTTCTTGCATTCCCACCCATAATTCCCCTTCACACCCTATAATTCATTTTACTTATTTCCCCACATTTTCTCTCACTTTGCCCCCCCCCCCTAATTTATCATCGCTTTTCCTACTTACCTTTATTTATTTCTCCTACTTTCCCTTCCTTAATTTTTCCTCATTTCAGCTCTCCTCCTTTCTGATATTTTCCAGCCCCTCACTTTTCCTACCTCTGCCCTTATTTCACCTCACTTCTAGATGCCCCTCCTTGATTCTTCATCAGTTCTCCTTGCATCCCCACCCATAATTTCCCCTCACTTCCTCCACTTTTTCTCTTATAATTTTCCCTCACTTCCTCTATTTTCGAAATTTTTTAAAACATGAGACTTTCAGTGGAAAAACGCGACTATTAAATTTCTCTTCTTTTTTCGCAGAAGTTCGCTATACTTAGTTTTATTTTTTAACCACAATGCAATTTTTATAATCAAAATGAAAAACTAGAAAAATTCCATCGTTTTTCTCTGTCTTCAAGAAAATTCTTCTTTTGCAGGTTTCTCGCCTAACTAATAACCAAAGTAATTTAGAGCCCAATAAGAAAATCCAGCCTTTTTTGGTCGAAAGTTAATTTTTACATTCTCATCATCATGTGAAAATATTGGTTTTATGTCGACGGTTTTCGACCCTCTGTGTTAGAAAAAGAGTTTTAACGTTGGTCCCTTAACCAGAAAGTTAACTTTTCAAATCAAACAACGCACGATATGAGAAAAAGTTAAGACGAGGAAAACATTAATTTTTAAAGGCCCTATAAGATTATCATAACAAATTTCGAAATTTTCTTGAGAAATCAAAATTTATGTAAAAAATGACTAGTGCTTAATAATTAAAATAAATTTATTATAGATTTAATATAAAAGTGTTTAACATAATGTAAAAAAATTGACATTGTAGAGGAAATAGAGTGCGAAGCACGCCATACGTCTTGAGACGGTACTCGCTGAAGCCAAAGGAGCTTTAGCGAAAGAGAATTCACAATCACGAAATTATAGTTGTCAAATACAAAAACCGCGCGCGAAAAATAAAGAAAAAAAATAAATATAATAAATAAAAAATATATATAATAAATATATTCTTATTGTCGAAAACTTACCTTTTTTGCTTTACATTGGCCTTTTTAACTAAAAAAATTAATCCTTTTGAATTAAAAATTTGTCTTTAATTGTAAAAAAGGTGTTTTTTTTTGTTTATTAAAAATTTATCTTTCTTTGTTAAAAATAAACTCTTTTTTGAAAATTAAACTGTTTTCTAAAAAATTCTTTTTTGTATATAAAAATTGTGCTATTAGGTTAAAAACTCATCTATTTAGTTGACAATTTGTCCCTTTATATTTTAAGTGCAACTATTTGATAAAAAATTAATTTTTTTCTATAAAACGATCTATTTGCTGAAAAATAACTTTACAGCTTGATAATACAACAGTGATTAAAAAAAATCGTCCTTTGGCTCAAAAATTTAACTATGTGAATAAAGTTTTTGTTTTTTTTTAAATTAGACCGTTTGATTCAAAATTCATCTTAATATGTTAAAAACTCAACTATTTGGCAAAAAATCAATTAATTTGTTTCAAATCTTTTTATGTGCATATAATTAATCTCAAACAAAGTTTTTGACTTTTTAACTAAAAATATTAATTTTACACTAACAATGAAATTTCCAGTTAAAGATGAATTTTTAATTAAGAAAGACAAATTTTTTCCATAAATGAAATAGTTAAATTTTCAGATAAAAATTTATTTTAAAATATCTAAACTAAACTAAGTTTGTACAATTTCTAACAAACTAGATAATTTTTCACGAATTATATAACCTTTTTAACAAAAACATGAATTTTTAATGAAGAAAATTAATTTTCTACAGAAAAAGGCGAATCCTCAACAAAATACATATATTTTTAACAATAAACATTATTAATTTTTCAACTAGAAACAGAATAGGTTAATATTAAGTTAATTAAATTAATTTAAAGAAAAAAATTTAATTTTGAATTAACAAATTATTTTTGAATAAAAAAAACTTGCATTACAATTTTAACGAAAAAGATAAATTTACAAGCCAAAATATTAACTTTATGCCAAAGAGACAAATTAGTAACACAATAATAAAATTTCAACCAAACTATTCAGTTTTTAACAATAAAGATGAATTTTTAATTAAGAAAGAGAAATTTTTTCCATAAATGAAATGGTTAAATTTTGAGATAAAAATTAATTTTCAATTAAAATAAACTAAACTCATCTTGTTCAATTTCCTACAAACCAGATTATTTTTTACAAAGTAGGTAAATTTTTTTAAAAAACAAGAGTTTTTAATCAAGAAAATTAATTTTCTACAGAAAAAGGCAAATCCTCAACAAAATACATATATTTTCATATATAAACATAATCAAATTTTCAACAAGAAATGAAATAGTTAAATTTTGAGTTAAGCAAATTAATTTAAAGAAAAAATTAAATTTTAAGTTAACAAATTTTTTTTTATTAAAAAAAAATAGTATTACAATGTTAACGAAACAGATAAATTTACAAACCAAAAGAATTATTTAACCATGAAGATGAATTTTTATTTAAGAAAGGCAAATTTTTTCATAAATGAAATATTTAAATTTTCAGATAAAAATTTAATTTTTAATAAACAAAAATTAATTTTAAACTTAACTAAACTAATCTAAACTTTATCAATTTTCTACAAACAAAGACAAATTCTCAACAAAATACATTTTTTCAACAAGAAACAGAATAATTAAATTTTGAGCTAAGTGAATTAATTTTTTAAAAATTTAACGAATTAGTTTGAACCAATATGGTAAACAATGGTGATGTTGATATTTTTAATTTTTAAATATAAATGAGACAGTAACAAAATAAAAAAATTTCTACAATTGCCTTGGTTTTACGTACTTTGCAATTGTTTTCATCCTTTTTACCTTGCAAGAAAAATTCTTAATGCGGTGAGAGTGCTACTCCACAGGGAAACCCAGAACACTCTTGACCTCCTGCGAGCTTCGAAGAAAAACCCATTTTCATTCAAATTGATCAAAAACTCAAGCTGTTGAAATTTAAAAATAAAGATACATTTTTCATATTCCTTAAAAATCTATCTAATAGAAATGACAGATGAAGTGTAAATGTGAATATAATATATTTAAAATTATAAATGAATAATGTCGTTCTAAATTTCGGGATGGTATCGTAAATTTCTCTTTCCAATATACTAAAGCAATGTTGATGGGTTCTGGCACCCTCATTAGATTAAGATTCGTGCTTAATGAAATCAGTCAAGTGCTTCAGAACAAGGGTCGTGATTGTTAATTCCAGCAGCCTGAATGCCTCCACCTTTCAAGAAACGCTGCCTCGCTCCATTGCATCATGCAATATACCTATAGACGAAAAACGAATTCGGTCTTTTTCAACGATACTATTCACACTCTTTCACTCTTCTTCATACTTTTTAACAATTTTTTTTACACTTTTTCACACTTTTTTCAACGATACTATTCACATTCTTCCATTTTTCTTCACACTTTTTCACACTTTTTTAAACACTTTTTCACACTTTATTTAACTTTTTTAAACACTTTTTCACACTTTTACACACTTTTTTCAACCATACTATTCACACTCTTTAATTTTTCTTTCATTTTTCTTCTCACTTTTTCACACTTTTTTTAAACACTTTTTAACACTTTTTTAACACTTTTATCAACGATACTATTCATACTCTTTCACTCTTCTTCATACTTTTTAACACTTTTTTTTACACTTTTTCACACTTTTTTCAACTATACTATTCACATTCTTCCATTTTTCTTCACACTTTTTCACACTTTATTTAACTTTTTTAAACACTTTTTCACACTTTTACACACTTTTTTCAACCATACTATTCACACTCTTTAATTTTTCTTTCATTTTTCTTCTCACTTTTTCACACTTTTTTACACTTTTTAAAACCCTTTTTCACACTTTTTTACACTTTTTTAAAACATTTTTCTACACTTTTTCACACGTTTACGCACTTTTTCCAACTATACTATTCGCACTCTTTCACTTCTCTTCACACGTTTACACACTTTTTCAGCTATACTAATCACACTCTTTCATTTTTGTTCACACTTTTCACACTTTTTAAAAACACTTTTTAACACTTTTTTAACACTTTTTTAAACACTTTTTCACACTTTTTTCAACGATACTATTCACATTCTTCCATCTTTCTTCACACATTTTTAAACACTTTTTCAGACTTTTTAAAACATTTTTTTTAACACTTCTTCACTCTTTTACACACTTTTTTTAACCATACTATTCACACTCTTTAATTTTTCTTTCATTTTTCTTCTCACTTTGTCACACTTTTTTACACTTTTTTAAAACATTTTTCTGCACTTTTTCACACATTTACACACTTTTTTCAACTATACTTATCGCACTCTTTCATTTCTCTTCAGACTTTTTCACACCTTTTTAAAACTTTTTTAAAACACTTTTACACACTTTTTTCAACTATACTATTCACACTCTTTAATTTTTCTTTCATTTTTCTTCTCACTTTTTCACACTTTTTTTACACTTTTTAAAACCCTTTTTCACACTTTTCTACACTTTTTAAAACATTTTTCTACACTTTTTATACGTTTACACACTTTTTTCAACTATACTATTCACACTCTTCCATTTTTCTTCACACTTTTTCACACTTTTTAAAACACTTTTTCACACTTTTACATACTTTTTTCAACCATACTATTCACTCTCTTTAATTTTTATTTCATTTTTCTTCTCACTTTTTCACACTTTTTTTACACTTTTTCACATGTTTACACACTTTTTTCAACTATGCTTATCGCACTCTTTCATTTCTCTTCAGACTTTTTCACACTTTTTAAAAAAAATTTTTAAACACTTTTTAACACTTTTTCATACTTTTACACACTTTTTTCAAGTATACTATTCACACTCTTTAATTTTTCTTACATTTTTCTTCTCACTTTTTCACACTTTTTTTAAAACTTTTTAAAACCTTTTTTCACACTTTTTTACACTTTTTATACGTTTACACACTTTTTTCAACTATACTATTCACACTCTTTCATTTTTCTTCACACTATTTCACACTTTTTTCAACGACACTGTTCATACTCTTCCATTTTTCTTCACACTTTTTCACACTTTTTTACACTTTTTCAAAACATTTTTCTACACTTTTTCACACTTTTACACACTTATTTCAACTATACTATTCACACTCTTTAATTTTTATTTTATTTTTCTTCTCACTTTTTCACACTTTTTTTACACTTTTTAAAACCCTTTTTCACACTTTTATACACTTTTTAAAAACATTTTTCTACACTTTTTATACGTTTACACACTTTTTTTAACTATACTATTCACACTCTTTCATTTTTCTTCAAACTTTTTAACACCTTTTTTAAACACTTTTTAACACTTTTTTAACACTTTTTTTTACATTTTTTTACACTTTTATCAACGATACTATTCATACTCTTCCATTAATCTTCACACTTTTTTAAACACTTTTTCACACTTTTTTACACTTTTTAAAACACTTTATCACACTTTTTTATACGTTTTTACACTTTTTAACACTTTTTTAAAACACTTTATCACACTTTTTTATACTTTTTTACACTTTTTAACACTTTTTTAAACACTTTTTCACACTTTTTTCAACGATAATACTCACATTCTTCCATTTTTCTTCACACTTTTTCACACTTTTTTAAACACTTTTTCACACTTTTTTAAACTTCTTTTAACACTTTTTTTAAACACTTTTTCACACTTTTTTCAACCATACTATTCACACTCTTTAATTTTTCTTTCATTTTTCTTCTCACTTTTTCACACTTTTTTACACTTTTTTAACACTTTTTTTACATTTTTTTACACTTTCATCAACGATACTATTCATACTCTCCCATTTTTCTTCACACTTTTTTAAACACTTTTAAAACACTTTTTCACACTTTTTTACACTTTTTTAAACACTTTTTCACACTTTTTTACACTTTTTTACACTTTTTTACACTTTTTTTAATGATGCATTTGCTACTCTTTTCACTTACTTACCTCACACCCCCATTCTCGTATTTCTCGTCTCCATCTATTACTTCTCCTCCTCTAGTCACCCACTGTTCCCTACTAACCCTCTCTTCACTTACCTCACTAAACTTTTTCACATTCAATCATTTTTCCTACTTCCTCCCACTTACTCTCAATTCATCTCCACTCAATTCCTTCACTTTTCCATTCACTTATTTCCCCTTCTCTACGCTTATTCTTCCTCATTTCCCTTTATTTCCTGAATGCCTCCAGATTTCGAGAAACGCTTTCTGGCTCCATTGCATATGCATTATACCCATAGACGACAAACGAATTTAATCTTTTTCAGGCTACTATTCACACTTTTTCACAGTTCTGCATACTTTTTCACACTTTTTTACACTTTTCAAACACTTAATCATATTTTTTCACACTTTTTAACACTTTTTCACACTTTTTCATACTTTTTTCAACGATACTATTCACACTCTTCCATTTTTCTGCACACTTTTTAACACTTTTTTAACACTTTTTCACACTTTTTTACACTTCACACTTTTTTCAACGATGCTGTTCACAATCTTCTATTTTTCTTCAAACTTGTTCACACTTTTTAACAATTTTTCACACTTTTTTACACTTTTTTACGCTTTTTCAATGATACTATTCACACTCTTCCATTTTTCTTCACACTTTTTCACACTTTTTTACACTTTTTAAACACTTTTTTACTATTTTTTACACTTTTTTTACACTTTTTCACACTTTTTTCAACGATGCATTTTTCTATTCTCGTCACTTTCCCTACTCACACCCCATTCTCCTACTTCCCTTCTCCACCTATCACTTTCCCTACCCTACTGACTCGCACTTTCCTACTAACCCTCTCTTTACTTCCCTCACTAGCCTCCTTTACATTTAATCATTTTTCCTTCTTCCTCCCACTTACCGTACTTCCACTCACTTTTTCTACTTACTCTCAATTTATCTCCCCTCAATTTCTTCACTTTTCGCTTCACTTATTTCACCTTCGTTCCGCTTGTTTTTACTCATTTCCATTTATTTCCTGAATTTACACATTTTTACACTTTTTTTTAACACTTTTTCACGCTTTTTTCGACGACGCATTTTGCTACTTTCCTCACTTCTCCAGCTAACAGTCCCATTCTCCTACTTTCCTTCTCCATCTATAACTTTCCCTCCTCTACTGATCCGCACTTCCCTACTAACCCTCTCTTTACTTCCCTCAATAGCCTCCTTCACATTCAATCATTTGTTCTACTTCCTCCCACTTACCCTACTTCCCCTCTCTTTCTCTACTTACTCTCAATTCATCTCCCCTCAATTCCTCCACTTTTCTCTTCACTTATTTCCCTTTTTCTCCGCTTGTTCTTCCTCATTTCCCTTTATTCCCTTTCCCTTACTCCCCCACCCTACAACATCCAATACATCACTTGTCCTTCCCTAGTCACCCGTACTACTATGCCATCTCTTAACTTCCCTCAATAGCCTGATTTACTTCAAATACTCCTTCAATTTTTCTACTCACCCTTAAACTATTTTTCCTCGATTCCTCTACTTTTCCCTCCACTTATTTTTGCTTTTCCTCCGCTCATTCTTCCTTACTTTTCCTCTTTACATTTTCCGTAATTCCCCTCCCCTTAGTTACTCTACTTTCCACTCCTTTGAACTTATAGCCTCTACTCCTCACCACTCATTTCGACTCACTTTCCCTTCTACCCTTCCTCAGCCATAATTTGTTTTCCCTACTCATCCGCACTACACTTTTACATTTCCGTTTACTCCTCTCTTATTTTCCCTAAATTCCTGTGCTATCCCTACCCTCATTTTCCCTCACTTCTCTTAATTTTCCTTTATTTATTTTCTCTCATTTCCTTTACTACCTTTACTTTTTAATTTTAAGAATTGATATCAAGAAGAAAAAAATTGTATTGTAAATTATGCTATAATAATCAGATCAAATATTCTGTTCTTTATTTTATGTTTTAGAAATGACGAAAAGATTATGTTAATAACCCCTTAACCATATTGAATGAGTTTATATGTTTCTTTATATCTATTAATAAAGTTTACGAATTTTCTTCATCATTTATTTGGTAAATCATAATTTTCAAAGAAGATATTTTATTTCATTAAGAAAATTTATTCCTCAATGTTTCTAAGCATTATCGATAATTACTATAATTCATAAGTTTTTTTAGATAAAGAACTTGTAGCAAGAAACTGAGCCAATCGGTCATTTTTGAGTTTAAATTTTTAGTTTAAATATTAAACATTTAAAAATCTATAACAATAGAATCTAGAAGATTTTAAGACATTTTTATTTATTTGGAGGGACTACAAATTTTGTTAGGAAAACTGAACTGTTTCAAAAGATGGTTAGCCATTTTAGAACTTCTAAGTAAGATTCTAAATTAATATAAATTTAGCAAAAATAAAAAAAAATGTAAGCAATTTTTTTTTTAATTTTTAAAAAGGATGCTTTTTAGAATTTAGAAAAGGTTTTAAGTGAAAAAAAATATATAAGGAAACTTTAAAAATATCTTAAAATGTAGAATAAATCTGAGAATAAATTTTTTTAATTTTACAGAATTGAAAAAATAGGAACATTTTTAATAATTTCAAAAGGTTGAATAATTTTGAAAAGGTTTTCAAAAATCTTACATAAAAAGTAATTTTTCTAAAAATTTCGAAAAATATATTTGCTACTTTTTAAGAATTTTGAAAGGTTCCCAGAAAATAGAAAGAATTCTTCAGATTCCTCGAAAAAATTAATTTTTAAAGAAAATTAAAAAATATATAAAAATGAATAAGTTAGGAAAATATGAAAAAAGCGTCGAAAAATAGGAAGAGATGTGCGAAAATATGCAATATCGTGGGAGAAAAGCAAGGGGCATGGGGAATAATGAAACAGAGGGGGAAAATATTAATGAGCCTGCAACAATATGCAATAGCATAGGAAAATAGGAAGGGGCGTGGGAAATTATAAAAAAGCGGGAGAAAATAGGAAGGGGCATGGGAAAATATG
>JAAAKG020047720.1:0-18574 GCA_010014905.2 Druon quercuslanigerum
AACAACAAAAAACTCTAATTTTTAGACAATGAGATGAGTTTTCCACACAAACTATTTTTCTATTGAAAATTCAACTGTACTTGACAAAAATTCATCTTTTAAGATTAAAATTTAAATATTTGGTTGCAAGTTTAATTATTAGCTACAAATTTAACTATTTTGTTAAAAATTTAATTATTTTCTTGAAAATCTAACTGTTTGGTGAAAAAGTAGTTTTGGTTGATAAATTCGACTGTTTATCTACAAATTTACGAAATTTACGAATCTTCTCAAAAACTTGTATTTTTGCATGAATATTCGACTATTTCATTCAAAATTCAACTATTGGTGGATAAAATTTATTTTTTCTTTTGAAAATAAGACTCTTTGTATATTAAAAGTTTTATTAGTTGTTCAAAAATTATTTTTTTAAATTTTAACTATTTGGTTATAAATTTATCTTTTTGAGATGTAATTCAACTGACTATTAAAGCATTCTACTTTTTAGCTTCAAAAATAAAATCAAAAATAAATAAATTCAAATAAAAATAAATAAAATTAACTAAAAACTTAAATTTCCCACATGAAAAGATAAATTTGCAGAAATATAATCGAAATTTTAAACAAAAGGAGACGAAGCTTTAATAAATTTTATTGCCAAATTGGTTGTTTTTTTAAGAAAAAAATATTTAATTTCTATCAAAAAGATTAATTTTAAAACCAAAAAGACTAATTCTAACAGAAGACTTGAATTTTCAAGCAAGCGATTAAAATTTTAATTATTATATAAACACACACATATATATATATATATTTAAACAAAAATAAATCTTAAATTTTTAGACAATGAGATGAATTTTCCATCTTTTTCGCCTTCTTCGTCTCAAATATTTAGTTGCAATTTTAATTCTTGGCTACAAATTCGACTAATTTGTTAAAAATTTAAATATTTTCTTCAAAATCGAACTGTTTGGTAAAAATTTAATTTTTATTTGAGAAATTGGACTGTTATGTCGAAAAATTAATATTTTTTGATAGAAACAAAATCTCCTTAAAATCCTTAGTTTTATGGAAATTTCCGAATCACTAGGCACCCTTGTAATTTGACTAGACTATAATAGACTCCTACAGGTTAATGTTTTTTCTAAAAAAAAATTTAATATTTTTTAAATTAAAAGTTGACTCTTGTCGTTGGAAGCAAAATTCCCATAAAATTCCCTGTTTTCCGAAATTTTCCAGGTCGCTGGACACCCTTGTAATATAAATAGATTATAATAGACTCCTACGGAACAATGTTTTGCCTAAAGAAAAATAGATATTTTTGTAATTGAAAATTCATCTTTGTCAGTAGAAACAAAATTCCCATAAAATTCCCGGTATCCCCGAATTTTCCGAGTCGCTAGACACCCTTGTTTTTCTGACTAGACTATAATAAACACCTACGGATCAATGTTTTGTCTCAATAAGCTGAAGCTCCTTATGTTGGAATCCATCAAACTTTTCATCAGACATTGAAGTGTCGAGTGAGGAAGTTCATGGGGGAGAAAAGTAGTTGACGACCCTCTCGACTCGTTTTTCGCACCAAGGGGAAACGGGAAATAAGAAAGGCACGCGTAAATGGCAAAGAAGAGGCAAAGTGAGAGAAAAGAGAAAAAGTAGTTTGAGTTCGAGGAGGTGAATTGTGGATGGCTGAGCAGAGTAGTTTTGAAAAAGGATGGTGGAAAAGAAATAATGAAATATGTCGCTTTAATGAAGCTGCATGCCACCTGGAAATCGCTCATCCCATACAATGAATACCCCTCGTTTTTACGATTGAGCCGGAACATCTCATAAAGAACGCGTTTGAAGTTTACGACTGACCTATGAACTATGTGTGAAGTCCTCACGTTCTGTCACGTCCTGTCGGCCACCGTTTTCACAATGCGCATGACGTCCGATACCATCAGTCAAACCTTTTTTCACGAGACAGAAGTTATTTCAACTTAAAGAACCGCTTCATTTTGACCTTCATTCATCTGAACATCCGTCAATGTTCCTTTCTTATCTTTAGGGTTTAGTAAAAAAAATTTAGGGCAGGGAAAGCAGGCGAAATGAGGGAAGGGAAATTAGGGGAAATAAGGAAAATTATGTCAAGAAAAATAGGGGGAATCGGATGGAGTATGTTGGGGAAAAAGAGGAGGATAATAAATAGGAAATAAACGATAACTAGTTACGTAATCGAGCTAAAATAAAGGAAGAAAAATTAGGGAAAGTGAGAAAAACTGAGGGGAAATAAGAAGATAGGAAGTCTAAGGAATGAAGGACAAGAATTATGGGACAAGAATTATGGGACAAGCATTATGGAACAAGAATTATGGGACAAGAATTATGGGACAAGAATTATGGGAGTACAGAGAATTTATGCGAAAAGAATTAGAGGAAGTTAGAGCAAATTCTTGAAGCATAGTTAGGAGAAGTGAGGGGAAACGATAGGAGTGAAAGGGGAGCAAATTCAGGAAAATAAAATAAGGGGAAGTTATAGACACGATGTGAGCATACTTAGGGAAAGCCAGGGGAAGTAGTATAAGGGGAAGTAGAGAAAGTGAGGAGATGGGAATTAAGGTATGTAAGAGAATGGAAAGTGCAGGAAGTGATGGAAATCATGGGAGGAAAGAATCGGAGTTAAGGGAAAATGATAAGAGAGGAATGAAGGGAAAATAAGACGAACGAGAGAGGTGAAGCTAGGGGAAATGGTAGGAGTGGAAGTAGGGCAAGTTGAAGAAAATTGAAGTAAGAAAAGTTGGGAAAATGATGCGAGCACAATTAGCAGTAGCGACCGGAAATTACAGGAGTGGCAATATGGCAACTTAATACAATCTTTTTTAAATTGTGAGCCATCGTGAGACGCCCGGCAGAAGTAATAACTTCGTATGGTGCAAATACTGTTAAGAGTTTCAGTGCGGATGTGAGAGCGAAGGATGGAAAGAAAGAGAGCAAGAAAAAAAGCGAGAGAGAGAGCGCGAGAGGCAGAGCGAGAGATGGTAGCAAGAGAAAGAGATGTGAAAGAAGCCAAGGAGAGATAGAGAGGGAGAGGGATTGTAAGATTTAGTTAGTGGGAGAAACGAAGGAAAAAGAAATAGAGAGAGAGAGATAGAGAGAGAAGACCAGGGAAGTACAGGAAATTTATGCGAAAATAATTAGAGGAAGTTATAGAAAATTCTAGAAGCATAATTAGGAGAATTTAGGGAAATGAGAAGATAGAAGGTGAGGTAAGTGAGGAGATGGAAATTAAGGTAAGTGAGAGGATGAAAAGTACAGGAAATGATGAAAATGATAGGATGGAAAGAATCGGAGTTAAGGGAAAATGATGAGAGAGGAATGGAGGAAAAATAAGAGGAGCTTATGAAAACAGAAAGAGGTGAAGCGAGGGGAAATGGTAGGAGTGGAAGTAGGGCAAGTTGAAGAAAATTGAAGAAGGAAAAGTTCGGAAAATGATGCGAGCACAATTAAGAGTAGCGACCGGAAATAACAGGAGTGGCAATATGGCAACTTGAGAAAAATTAAAAAAAAATTGTGAGCCATCTTGGGACGTCCGGCAGAAGTAATAACTTCGTATGGTTTAAAATGAAGTAGCTTTTTTTTCAGAACTTTCAATATAAAAAACAGTTGAAATATTTTTAATAGCTACATAACACTTCAATAAACGCCCAAAAAGCACAAATCTATTCACGCATTTTTGCGAACCCTGAGCTTCACGAGTAGCATATTCCGCTATACACAGATTTGTGTGTGTGAACGCATGCCGCTATACACAGCAAATACTGTTAGAGTTTCAGAGCGGATGTGAGAGCGAAGCACGGAAAGAAAGAGAGCGAGAGAAAAAGCGAGAGAGAGATAGTAGCAAGAGAAAGAGATGTGGAAGAAGCCAAGGAGGTATAGAAAGGGTGAGCGATTGTAAAAGTCAGTTAGTAGGAGAAGCGAAGGAGAGAGAAATAGAGAGAGAGAAGAGAAAACGTTACACTTGAAGCTTTACCCACCTTTTCCAGTTCACACCATGCCATAAGAAGTTATGATGTCAAAAAAAAGTTCTGGAAGAATGAGAAATGAGTGGATGGGAAGTTGACGAAGTAAGGGATTGAGAATTAAGGCTAGTGAGAGGATGAAAAATAATGGAAGTGATGGAAAAACATCAGATAAAAAGTAGCGGAAGTGATGGGAAATGATGAGAAAGGAAGAAAAGGAAGTGAGAGAAAATTATGAAAGAATAATTTTACGAACAGAGAAGAAATAAGGAGAGGAGAAGTGAAATATAAAAGAGGATAAATGAGGTTAATTACAAAATGGCAAATTAATAAACAAATTGGGAGTTTAAGGGAGTGAGGGGGTAGGAATAATAAGAAATAAAGAGAAAGAGAGGCGAAATGAGCGGAAGGAAAGTAGGGGAAATAACGAAAGGGAGAAATTAAGCAATTGATGGAAAATGAGGGGAAAGCCTGGATGAGTTGGTAAAAGATGTAAAGGTAAGTAATTTCAGTGAGAGGAAATGATAAGAGGAGAATAAGGGGAAGTTGGAGTAAATGAAAGGAGAGGAATTAGGGAAAGTAAAAGATAAATAAGGGGATAACTAAGGGAAATAAGGAGAGGGTAATTATTAAAATTGAAGAGGGGGGGGGGGCAGTTAAAAGAAATATTGGAGAGCAAGTAGGAAAAATAAGAAGATATTGTGAATTTTCAAAGAAAACCCTACAAAATTTATATAAATTAATTATCAACCACAAATTAGGTTTTAACGAAAAAAAATTAATTTTTTGTCAAATAATTGTACTTTATGTAAAACAGTTGAATTTTCAATTCAAAAGTATATGTATATATAAATGTTAAAAAGATGAACTTTCAGGTAAAAAGAATATCTTTTTTTAAAGTTTGAATTTTCAAACATTTTACAACATTTTCTATTCCTTGACTATTATTGTTCAAAGAATAGCATCTTAATTTTTAAAAATTTCTAACACTGAATCTTCAGAAATCCAGGATAAAATGATTCGAAATGAAAATTCTTAAATTTCTAATTTATTATCGTTGACATCAGGCAACATTTTCTTTTAATCGTCATTTTTATTATGAAAATATAATACAAGTTTTTTTACATAAGTCACGAAACCAAGTTGTTAAAATTTAAAATTTTATTTCCAAATTTTTTTTCTAAAATTTCTTATTGAATTTAAATTCTGAAATAATATTTTAGAAATCTTATTCAGAAATAAGTTAATGTTGATTATTATTTATTCATTTTACTGGACCAAATTTTTTGAAAATTTTTGGAAAAAATATAGAAAAATATTAATAATAACTCAAAATAAAATTTCATATAAAAGTCAAGGCTAGTCAAAACAAGCTTTATCAGGTATACACAATTTTTTTTTTAAATTTCGTTAAATATAATAAATTAAATTTTACATAATGATATTACAAATTTTACAAGTATGTACTAAAGAGTTATAGCGTACACCTTTAGCTTTAATTTTATGTCAATTTGACGAATAAATTACATTTTATATTATGAAATATATATACAATTTTCCAAAATGATGATAATCTTCCAAATACTAAAAAGTTTATAGTATGCACTTACAGTTTAAATTTTATGAGAATTCCAAAAATAAATTTGTATACATCCACAGATAACATTTCACGATAATTGGATCAATAGATTTTGGTTATAAAATACTAAAAATGCTCAAACTATTAAATAGATTGTAAATTACGGAAAAAAAGCACTAGAAAGTATTGTCGCACACCTACAGTTAAAATTTTAGGTTGGTCGATACCGAATAATTTGCTATATACGTAATCATACCTTTTTTATTTACGTTAATTTTCTGGCCCATCTTCTTCATACTTGTAATACGGTTGCTCAACGTTCCTTGCAAATTTTTGATTGACTCTACCATGACAACCGCATCTCCTGGAAATGCTAACCCACGTACCCTCACTGACCGAGATCCAGCGATAATCATAAATCCAGGAAATAATTTTAAATCAATAAACATTTAAATAAAAAGTTATTCATAAATTATTTAAGGTACTTTCTGAAAATTTCAACCCCGCTTTTAACATCATCATCCGCAAACGCTAACTTACGTACCTTGGCTGCCCGAAGATCCGCAAATAATTGTCGATTAAGGATCTAATAATTCACAAACTCACAAATTACGTAAGGTGCTTTTTCAGACATTGTTAACCCCCTTTCAACATTATCATCTGCAAACGCTAACCCCGCGTACCCTTACTATCTCGAGATCTACAAGTAATATTGAATGCAGGAAATAATTATGAATAAATAAACATTTAAATGAACAGTTATTTATCAATTACGTTAGTTAATTTCTGAAATTTTCAGCCTTCTTTCAATTTTATCATCTGGCAACGCTAACCCACGCACCATATGTAAAATGCTGTGAGATTTGCTGCTCCTCCCTCTCTAAATGTTGCTAAGATTTTATAAACTTAGGGAACGTAATTACATTTAAAATATAAACTAGGGAGATCAAATAAATGTGGTAGGTTAGTTTAATTATTTTAGAAAAATTAATACTGATAATAACAATGAGTACATGATAACAATGAGTATATTCAGGTTGCTCAACGTTCTTTGCAAATTTTTGATAGACTCTACTATGACAGCCGTATCACCTGCAAACGCTAACCCACGTACCCTCACTGACCGAGATGAACCAATAATCATAAATCCAGGAAATAATGCTAAATGAATGAACAGATAAACAAATACACAAATTACTCAAGGTGTTTTTCGGACATATTTAACTTCCTTTCAACTTCAGCATCCGCAAACGCTAACCTAAGTACCTTCACTGCCTCGAGATCCACAAATAATTGTAAATTAAGGAACTAATAATAAATGAATAAACATATTAATAAAAGCATATCCACTAATTATGTAAGGTGCTTTTTCAAACATTTTTAACCCCCTTTCAACATTATCATCCGCAAACGCTAACCTCGCGTACCCTTACTGTCTCGAGATCTACAAATAAAATTAAATGCAGATAATAATTATAAATAAATAAACATTTAAATAAACAGTTATCCATAAATTGCGTAAGGTATTTTCTGAAATTTTCAACCCCCTTTTAATCATATCATCTAGCAACGATAACCCACGTACCCTTACTGCCTCGAGATCCAAAAATAATTGTAAATTAAGGAACTAATCATCAATGAATAAACGCATTAATAAAAGGACATTCACAAATTACGTAAGGTGTTTTTTCAGACATTGTTAACCCCCATTCAACATTATGATCTGCAAACGCTAACCCCGCGTACACTTAATATCTTCAGATCTACAAATTATATTAATTGCAGGAAATAATTATAAATAAATAAACATTTACGTACGTTAGCAGAAGCTAACCCACGTACCCTTACTGCCTGGATATCCACAAATAACAATTATAAAGTCCCGAAATAATAATAAATAAACAAATAAAAGGTCATTCAAAAATTAAGTAAGGTGGAAGGTTGGTTAAATTATTTTAGAATAATTATTATTGATAATAACAATGACTATTAGTTACAATTTTAATACAATTCAGTATAAGTTTATAATACCCTCAGGGCTTTAAAAGTTACGCAGTCCAAAACACTTTGTATACTCTATTACTAACTTTTTCAAGTCTATAAAATACAAAAATTATTCTTTCTTTATTTGAGGCTTCAGAGTCGTTTCTTTTTTTGCATTTTAATTAAATTTAAATAAAAATTTAATTAATATAATTAAAATTACAACATTTTTGGTTGGTTTAAAATTTCATTGTTTTTTGTGGAACATTCCTCCTTTTAGTTAGGAAATTCTTCTCTTTTTGAAGAAATTTAATCTTGGTTAAAAATGTAAATATGTAGTTACAAATAATTTTATTCAGTTTAAAAATTTGCATTTTCGGGTCAAAAAATTTAAGTATTATGTAGGGAATTCTTATTTTTGGCCCGAAAATTCAACAATATGGCAGAGAATTCAATAATTTAGTTACAAGGTCCACGATTCATAATTTTGGTTAAAAATTTATTTATTTTGTTCAAGATTTAACCATTTTGTTAATAATAAGAATTTATTTAGCTAAAAATGAATTTATACGAAAAATGTAACTATTACATTTTTTGTAAAAAAAAATATATTTGTTAGTTGAAAATTTAGCTATATAGTTAAAAATCCGTATTTTTTGTCAAAAAAGTCCCTTTGGTTTGAAGTTTAACTATTTTTGTAAAAATTAATTGAGGAATTTTGATTAAAATTTTTCATTTTTTTTGTACAAAATTAATTTTTTTGGTAATAAATTTAACTGTTTTTTAGTAAATTATGTGTCTTAGTTCAGAATTTAAGAATGTTGTTGAAAGTCCGTTTTTCAGTTAAATTCAACTTTTGCTGACTTAAAATTGAGAAATATTTTTTAAAATATGGAAGATCCCATTTTATGTTGCAAATTAATCTTCTTAACACGAAAAATTAACATCTCGGTTAAAAGTTTACCCAATTTTTAAAAAATTCTTTGTTTTTGTAACGATTTATATTTTTTATTGGAAATTTATCTTTTTGGTTAAAGATTTAACTGGTTTGTACACAGCTAATTTTTTCAGCTTGATCATCCAAAAATTTATTTGATTTTATTCTTTATGGTTTGAAAAGTATTATATTTTTTTCAATTCAATTGTTTTTCAATTAAAATAAAAATATTTTCTTTGTCAAAATATTAACTATTGCATTTTCTGTCAAAAACTTATTTTCTTTTTTTAGAAACGCAACTAGTACGTCCAATAAGATTTTATTAGAGCATTTAAAATTTAGGCAAAATATCAAATAATAAAATCCAAAAATTCCATGACCTAATTGCTCTTGATAAAACAATAAACAATTTCAACATTAATGTAATAATATGTTTAAAAAATTAAATAAATTTTAATCGAAAGTATTTTAAACTCAAAATCTAAAATAAATACTCAAAGTCAATCATATTTTTTAAACTTGCATTAATTACAAGTTAATTATTATTATTATTATTTAATTTATGACTAATTTATAATAAATTCATAATAATTACAAATTCACTGATAAAGCATTATAAAAATTGATGATCAGAAGGGTAGGAATTGGGTACTTAGAAAATATGATATTTTAGAATATTTTTGAATATTTTAAAATACTTTGGAATTTTAAGAATATAAAGAATACTTCGTAATATTTAAAAAATATATAGAAATATTTATTTAGTGTGCCAGGAACTATAAAAAATCAGATGTTTACTAAAATTGGATTTTTTAATTGGGTCGTTATCTAGAATGTTGATTTTTGTATGATAAACAAAACCGAAAATATAGATTCTAAGTTTTTATAAGAGATTATTAAAACTTATTAAATTATCAACTCAAGCCTTAAGATTATTTTCAAGTTACATCTGTAGAAGAGTTTTCGAAAAGTTAGAAGGGGAAAAACTTTTCACATTACTTTTTTCTCAAATGAAGTTTTCTTTCATCGAGAAATATTTTTTTCTCTTATCTTCCAAGCAATAGTTGCAAAAGATGTGCCTGGAATTAAAGTAACTTTCTGTTTTAATTGGGAAAAGAAAATAAAAAAGTTATAACAACTTCCATTATGAAAAACAGAGTTCAAAGATAAGGCTTTTCAAGTCTTGATTCATCCAGGAATTATTTTATGGAAAATGTTTATTTTTATTAAAGTAATGAAATTAAATTTAGATATGATCAACATTCAAATTCTTTGTTACCAAGTTTCTTCTTTTTCATTTATTTTAAATTCATTTTAACTTTATTCGGATCTAATCATTATAGACTTTTTCTTTTAGGATTTCGATTTGAATGGAAATCCAAACTTGTTGTTTAATCGAAAAAATTATTTTAAGATTTATTGAATAAGGTGGTCTCTTCATAATAAGATGATTATTAATTTATAACATGAATAACTCCATTCGTATGAATTTTTCATACTAAAGAAAAGACTCTAAGACGTAATAGTGGGCTGGAGATGACCTTCAGCACGTCTCGTCCTGAAACCGGTATGAGGATGAGTCGTGGATCGACCTACGTCTTAATCAGCTACGAAACCTTTTTTTGCAGGCGCGTTGTACTTCTTTTACTATTTTTGTTTTGAAGAATTTTTAAAGAATATTTAATATTAAAATATATCCTTACAAGTTTTTGTTGCTTTGGATTCAATATTAGTGCATTTATATTTAATTCGAAACTATAAAATGATAAAAATATAAGGGTTTATTAATTTAACGTTACTTTTAAAATATTTTAGGGAGGAAAGATTTGAACGACTTAATTAATGTCTTGAATGGTCCACGACTCGTCCTCACATCTGATTCAAGATCGATCTTGTACCCACGATCTGGTCTTGTGGATCCCACTTGGTGCAATTGATATTTTTTTAGAATTTTTTGGATGTTCATGCATCTGGGAGTTCAAATTTGTTGTTCTTGAATCCAACGAAATGTTTTCTGAATGATTTAATAAGCTGGTCTCTTACAAGTAAGACTATTATTAATTTATGACATGAAATACTTCAAGGATACAGGTTTTCCAAACTAAAAAAAATACTGTAAGAGGTACGAGTGCGCTGGTGGACACAGACCGCCTCGTATCTCAACTTTATATCCTATAACATATTTGAGGACAAGTCGTGGATTGCCCAAGGATATTAATTTCCTACCAAACATGACGATTTAAAAAAAAAATAGATGCATTTTTAACTTAGGAGTTGAATTTTGAACTAAAACAGATCCATTTTAAATCGAAGTTGCAATAGTTTAATTGTCAAACAAAAATGACGATTTTTCAGAGAAATAGGTAAATTTATACTTTTCTCGCAAAAAGACAAACTTCTAACAAAATGCAATTTGTAATCAAATATCCGATTTTCTAAATAAAAAATGGCACAAATAACTTATTGATTCTCCAAACTATAGTAAAGACTATGAGTGTTAAAAGTGCGCTGGTCAAGAAAAATCGCCTAAAATCATCACGTCTCGTCCAGAAACAGGTATGATGATAAGTCGTGAATCTGCCCACGCCTTAATTAGCTATGAAAATTGATAATGGTATCATGAAAATATTTGTGGTCAATTCTTAATCAATCAAGTCAAGTTTAACTTATAAAAGATCAGAAATTTGGAACCAAGTAGATTAATTTTCTGCTAAAAATTACAAATTTTAGAGAAAATATATTAATTTGTAACTAAAAAGTTGAACTTAACTAAAACAGTTTAGTTTTCAATCGTAAATTATATAGCTGATTTTTCTAAAAGAAAAAAATGCAATTTTTCAACCAAATTCATGAATTTACAATCAAATAGTTGAATTTTCAACTAAAAAAGATAACTTTTGAATTAAAAATGAAATAGTTAAATTTTTGCTTGAGAAAATAAAATCATATTTTCAACAATAGAAATTAATTTTCAAGTAAAATGGTGAATCGAAGATCAAAAAAGATAAATTTTTAACCAAAAGTATAATAGTTCAATTTGCAGCTGAGAAAATAACAATAAAAGAAGTTGAATTTCAAACAAAATAGGTAAATTTTTTTTAATCTTGCCAAAAGACAAATTTTTAACAAAAAGCAGACATTTTTCATGAAAGATTCAAATTTTTCAAATCATAATATAAAAAGTACTAGTGAAATTTTTTAGATGACAAAGAAACAGTTACATTCTAAAGTTTTCTTACAGAAAATTGAAACATTTAAAAAAATACGATTTGTTATTAATTGATCGAATTTTGAACTAGAAAAGAGAATTTTTAAACTATTTTCTAGCAATAAACTACTTCATGGATAGAGGTTTTACAAACTCTCGTCCTGAAACATGCATAAGGACAAGTCGTGGATCGGCCAACGCCTTAATCAGCTACAAAACTTGATGATCGCCATATGAAAACACGTTGAGCTAATTTCTAATCAATAAAATCATATAACACTTAACACAGTAAGAGAAATTTGCAAAATAAAATTAATTTTTACCCAAAATTATGAATTTTCAACTAAAAAATATAATTTTTTAACTAATTAATGGTATAAATTACTTCATCGATATGGGTTTTTTAAAGAAATAACTATGAGTGGTAATAGAGCAATGGAGCTGTGTAAACGGCTACCATCATCACGTCTCGTCCTGAAACAGGCATGAGGACGAGTCGTGGATCGGCCCACACCTTAATGAGCTACCAAACTTGATGATCGCCATATGAAAACACATGAAACTAATACTTAATAATTAAAATCATTTGATACTTAACACGGGAAGAGCAATTTGCAAAAAGAAGAATAACTTTTACCAAAAATGATGAATTTTTAACTAAACCTGATCAATTTTACATCTTAAATTAAGCAGTTAATTTCCAACAAAAAAGACGATTGCTTCATAAAATTGATGAATTGTAAATCAATAAGTTAAAAGACTTCATCTAAAAAATGTGATTTTTTAACTAATTGCTAGGGGACCGCCTACCATCATCACGTCTCGTCCTAAAACAGGAATGAGGACAAGTCGTGGATCGGCCCACGCCTCAATCAGCTACAAAACTTAATGATCACAATATGACAACACTTGGAGCTAATTCATAATCATTCAAATCATTTCTTACTCAACACAGGAAGAGAAATTTGAAAAAAAAGAAAATCGATTTTTACCAAAAATTATACATTTTCAACTAAACCTGATAAGATTTTAAATCTCAAATGCAGTAGGTAATTTTTAACAAAAAAGAGGATTGCTCTATAAAATTGATGAATTCTTAATCAATTAGTTAAAAGACTTCAATTAAAAAAGGTAATTTTTTAACTAATTACTAAGGGTACCGCCTACCAGCATCACGTCTCGTCCTGAAACAGGCATGAGGACAAGTCGTGGATCGGCCCACGCCTTCATGAGCTTAAAAACTTGATAATGTCCTTACGAAAACACTTGAGGTAAATTTGTAATCATACAAATCATTTCGCACTTATCACAGGAAGAGAAGTTTGAAAAAAGGAAGAATTATTTTTACCAAAAATTATGAGTTTTTAACTAAACCTGATAAATTTTAAATCTTAAATGTATTAGTTATTTTTCAACAAACAAGACGATTTTTTAAATAAAGTTGATAAATTCTAAATCAAATAGTTAAAATTTTCAACTAAAAAGGTAATTTTTTAACTAATTGCTGGAGGACCACCTACCATCATCACGTCTCGTCCTGAAACAGGCATGAGTATAAGTCGTGGATCGGCCCACGCCTTATTGAGCTACAAAACTTGATGATGTTCTCACGACAACACTTAATTTCAAATCTGAAATAAAGTATTTAATTTTCAACAAACAAGACGATTTTTCAACAAAATTGATGAATTCTAAACCAAATACTTAAAATGTTTAACTACAAAGATAATTTTTTAATCAATTAATGGTATGAATTACTTCATAGGTACCAGTTTTCTAAAGAAAAGACTATGTGTGGGAACAGAGCGTTGGAGCTGTGGTACCGCCTACCATCATCACGTCTCGTCCTGAAACAGGCATGAGGACGAGTCGTGGATCGACCCACGCCCTAATGAGCTACAAAACTTGATAATGTTCTTACGACAACACTTTGGGTCACTTCGTAATTATTCAAATCAAGTTTCACCTATAAAGGAAGATAAATTTGCAACAGGAGTTGCGGTTATGGAATTTCGTGCGCGTGAAGCATTTCGATTTGTCACAGTGCGAACTCACCAAGAGCAAAGTAAAATAAATGATAGAAAGTTTCGGAAACGAGCGTATGGGCGGATAAGATGGAAGAGGAGGAGATTTGGGAGGGGTATCGGCGAGAGCCAAAGAGAAATTGTCCCCTGGAGAATATGTGTCAAGTAAGAAACTTCTAAGGAAACTTTATTTGACTTGTACCTCAAAGAATCGACGTATCGAATAAGACTGCTCAACTTAAATAAGTTTAACCGGATGAGCGAAAAGATACACATCAAGAAACAGACGCAATTTCATGAGAGATAGTTTCAATACGAAAATTTCCAGACTCGAAATACCTCAGGCTGTCAATTTGCCCACTCACTAGGGAATTCTATAATCAACTTGTAAAACTAGAATGATTCGTTATATCTCCATTACGAATTACAGAAATTAATAAAATTTTTATTTTAGGAATTCTGCATTTATCAAATGGAAAAAAATCCAAATTCCATTTTGATGAAAGTTTTGTTCCTGCTTCTGCTATCTTGTATGCATTTTTATATTTGATTTAGTTATGTTGAAGGTTATAAAAGTTGTGAAATCACTACACAAGCCAAGTAATTATAGGATGTTGAAGAATACAATTATGTTTAAAGAAAGGAAAGGCGTTAAAAATATCAAATTATTTATTGAGGCAATTAATAAATTATTGTTATAAATAATTGTTTCTATTTAATTAAAAAATCTTAATTGAATCGAGAAAGAAATTATCAATTTTCAACAGAAAATATAATAGTTAAATTTGTAACTACAGAACATAATTTCTAATAGAAAAACATTTTTAAGCAAAAAAGTACAACTTTCAGCCAAAGAGATGGATTTTCAATAAAAATCATGAATCTCTAACAAAAAATGCGGTTTTAACCTGATAGTAAAATTTTCAGCAAAAAAGATTAATTTTAAACTAAGAGAATTATTTTTTTTACCAAAAAGAGCGAATTTCTAACAGTAAACATGCATTTTCAAACAAATAGTTGAATTTTCAATTAAAAATGGAAGTTAAATTATCTGTAAAACAAGTTAATTTTTGACAAAAAAGAAGGATATTTAATAAAATAGTTGTATTTTTCAACCTAAGGAATAAATTTTACACTAAAATAATGAATCCCTAAACAGAAAAAATAATTTTAAATCAATTAGTTGAATTTTCAATTAAAAAGATAAATTTTCAACATTAAAGATTTTTCCCAAAAAAATTTTAAATCTATTTATTCTGAACGCAAAACAAAATTGTTGAATTTTTAGTTTAAAAAATTTTTCAATACAAAAAATTTGATTTCAATGAATCGAATGAATTTTCACATAAATAGTTCAGTTTTCTTTTAAAAAAGATAAATTTTGAAGAAAAAATGGAATAGTTAAATTTAAGGTTTATAAATCAATTTTCTACAAAAAAAAGATTTTTGAACAAGGTAGTTAAATTTCGAATGAAAGACATAAATTTTCAAGTAGAATGAGAAATTCTCAACAAAAAAATAAATAAATTTATAAGCAAGCAATTGAATTGTTGACTCAAAAAATTACACTTTTGAACAACAAGGGATTATATAATGTTTGGGTAAAAACTTTACTTTTAAAACAACAAAAAAACAACTATTTTTTAAAAAAGCAGGCAGCTCTTCAACCAAAAAAATTGATTTTCAACGAAAAAGATGAATGTTCAACAAAGAAGACTAATTTGCTGCTTAAAAAAGCGAATTCAGAGCACAATAAAAGAATTTTTAAGCAAATAGTTGAATTTTTAACATTAGTTTTGAACCAAAAATAAAATTATGTAATTTCTAGTTTTTGAAAATTCATTTTCAATGAAAAAGAATCGTGTTTTCAACAAAAAAGTTTAATTTTTAAACAGAGCATTACGTCTACAAATTAAAACTAAAAGGCTTGAATTATGCATATTTTTAATTAGGACCTGAAAAATAAAAAGATTCTAAGAAAAAAAACATCTTTAATCACACATTTTTTTAATAAAAAATACTAACTTTCGATTTTATTTTCATCGCAAGGAAATACCAAGTTGCTCCATTAAAAAAAAATTAAGACACAGAGTTTTATTTAAATTAAAACAAAATCGTTACTTTAATTGTATTTTTCGAACAGTCAAAAGCTGGTCTTTATTAGTTTTTAAAAACTGTTAAAAACATCTAGATCTTTTGTTCAATTTAAAAATATAATTAAGATCAGTTGTAAATCTTACTTTTCTTACTTTATATCAGAATAAATCAGTAACAACAGATTAAAAAAAAAATCAAATACCATCAACAGATTTCGAGTTTCTTTGGAAGTCTTTAGGAGACTTTATATACTTCAGCGTACTTCAGGATACTTCAGGACACTTCAGGATACTTAGGGATGTTTAAAGGTACTTTAAAATACTTTAAGATACTTTAGGATACTTCAGGATACTTCAGGATATTTAACAATACTTCAGAATACTTCAGGATGCTTCCAGTGACTTACTTTTTTGTACTTCATAATACTTTCGGATACCTTAGGAGCCCTAGATTTTTTAGTGGCTTTACTTGAAGTATTTCTTCAGGAGCCTTCCATGATTTTAGAATGACCAGGTATGTCCTTTGGAAAATTTTAAAAGCAATTAATTGTATACCAAGATATTTTAGAAGACTTTACTGATTTTCGGATAATTAAGTGACTGCAGGAGATATCAATGATTTCAAGATAATTCAGCGACTTCTGGATGAATAAAGATGTTTAAGGATGTTTAAGGGTACTTTAAAATACTTCAGGATACTTAAGGATATTTAACAATACTTTAGAATACTTCAGGATACTTCCAGTGACTTACGGATACTTCAGGATACTTTTGAGTACTTTATGATACTTTCGGATACATTAGGTGCCCTAGATTCTTCAGTGGGTTTACTTAAAGTATTTCTTCAGTAGCCTTCCATGATTTTAGGACAAACAAAGTGTGTCCTGTGGGATATTTAAAAGCAATCAGTTGATTCCAACAGATTTTAGGAGACTTTACTGATTTTCGGATAATTAAGTGACTGCAGGAGAGATCAATGATTTCAAGATAATTCAGCGACTTCAGGATACTTTAGTACCTTTAGGAGACTAAGGTATTTTAATAACTTTCAAAACCTGAATTATTAAAGGATATTTTACAAAAAACAATTCAGTTTAGAGAGTTCGTATTGAAAAGACTTCAGGATACTTGAGGATACTTCAGGATATTTAGCGACACTTTAGAATACTTTAGGATAGTTTAGAATACTTCAAGATACTTCCAGTGACTCAGGGATACTTTAGGATACTTTTGTGTACTTCATAATACTTGCGGATACCTCAGGAGCCCTGGATTTTTTTAGTAGCTTTACTTGAAGTATTTCTTCAGGAGCCTTCCGTGATTTCAGGACAAACGAGGTATGTCCTTTGGGATCTTTGAAAGAAATCAGTAAAAGCCAAGAGATTTGACTGATTTTTGGACAATTAAGTGACTATAGGAAAAATAATTTATCTGCGGATAATTCTGCGACTTCAGGATACTTCAGTTACTTCAGGAGGCTAAAGTATTTAAGTGACTTTCATAACCGGAATTATTAATGGATATTTTACAAATATCAATTCACTTCAGGAGAGTTTATCTTTAGAAGACTTTAGGAGACTTCAGTGGTTTCCGGATAATTAAGTGACTGCAGGAGGCATCAACGATTTCAGGATAATTCAGCGACTTCTGTATGAATCAGGATGCTTAAGGATGTTTAAGGGTACTTTAGAATACTTCAGGATACTCGAGGATACTTGAGAATACTTCAGGATATTTAACGATACTTTAGAATACTTCAGGATAGTTTAAAATACTTCAGGATACTACCAGTGACTTAGGAATACTTCAGAATACTTTTGTGTACTTCATGATACTTTCGGTTACTCAGGAGCCCTAGATTTTTTAGTGGACTCACTTAAAGTATTTCTTCAGGATCCTTTCGTGAATTCAGGACAAACCAGGTGTGTTCTGGGGGATATTTAAAAGCAGTCAATTGGCTCCAAGAGATTATAGGAGACTTTACTGATTTTCGAACAATTAAGTGACTGCAGGAAAAATCATTTATCTGCGGATAATTCAGCGACTGCAGGATACTTCAGTAACTTCAGGAGGCTAAGGTATTTAAGTGATTTTCATTACTTGAATTACTAATGGATATTTTACAGAAATCAATTCACTTTAGGAGAGTTCGCCGTAAGAAGACTTTAGGAGACTTCAGTGATTTTCGGATAATTAAGTGACTGCAGGAGGCATCAATGATTTCAGGATAATTCAGAGACTTCTGTATGAATCAGGATGCTTAAGGATATTTAAGGGTACTTTAGAATAATTTAGGATACTTAAAGATACTTGAGGATACTTCAAGATATTTAAAGATACTTTAGAATACTTCAGGATAGTTTAAAATACTTCAGGATACTACCAGTGACTTAGGAATACATCAGGATACTTTTGTGCACTTCATGATACTTTCGGATACCTTAGGAGCCCTAAATTTTTTCGTGGCCTTATTTAAAGTATTTCTTTAGGATCCTTCCGTGAATTCAGGACAAACCAGGTGTGTTCTGTGGGATATTTAAAAGCAATCAATTGACTCCAAGAGATTTTAGGAGACTTTACTGATTTTCGGATAATTAAGTGACTGTAGAAAACAGCATTTATCTGCGGATAATTTAGCGACTTCAAGATACTTCAGTAAATTCAAAAGAATAATGTATTTTAGTCACTTTCATAGAGCCTCGGTGGCTCAGTGGTTAGACGCTCGGACTTCACCTCAGAGGTCCGGGGTTCGATCCCTGAGCCGGTA
>JAAAKG020047731.1:7899-18574 GCA_010014905.2 Druon quercuslanigerum
GAATTTTAAATAAAATTTAAGAATTCTTAACCAAAAAGTTGCACTTTGAACTAAAAAAGGTGAATTAAAAAAAGATTCACTTATTAACAAAAAAAAACAAATTTTTAACAAAATTCCAGAATTCAAAATTAAAAAGTTGAATTTTCAACTAAAAAAGAAGAATGTTTAAACAAATAGATAATTTTACTGCAAAAAATACGAATTTTCAACAAAATACAAGAACTCTCAACCCATAAATTGAATACTCAACTTAACAACAACAAAAATGAACTTGTAACAAAATGGTTGATTTTTATCAAAAAGTTGAATTTTCACTTTCAAATAACAACTTTTGACATAAATAGAATAGGTAAATTTTCAATGAAACAATTAAATTTCCAACCAAAAAAATGAATTTTTTAACTAAAATTTTGAATCTTCAACCAAAAAATGCATTTTTAAGGCAGTAGTTCTTCAAAACTTATTCGTTAAATTTTTAACCAAAAAGATGATTTTTTAAAAAAAGGAATAATTTTCTACCGAAAAATAAGAACTTTAACAAAATTTAAGAATTCTCAAACAAAAATTGGAATTTTCAACTAAAAATAATGAATTTTTAAACAAAAAGATTAATTTCCTACTAAAAAAGAATACTTTTTACAAAAGTAAAGGATTCAGAACCAGAAAGTTCATTTTTAACTAAAAAAGAAGAATTTTTACAGAAAAACATTAACTTAATGCCAAAAATACGAATTTTCAATAAAATTAAAAAATTCTCAACCATAAATTAAAAATTTTAACTAAAAAAGGTTAATTTTTTAAACAGAAAGATGAAATTACTGTCAAAAAATAAGACATTTATAACAAAATAAAAGAATTGTGAACCGAAAAGTTGAATTTTAAAATATAAAAAAAGAATTTAAAAAAGATTAACTTACTAACCAGAAATACAAATTTTTAACAAAATTAAAAAATTCAAAATTAAAAAGTTGAATTTTCAACTAAAAAAGAAGAATGTTTAAACAAATTGATAAATTTACTACAAAAGAAAACGAACTTCTGACAAAATGGATAATTTTGATCAAAAAGTTGAATTTTAACTTTAAAAAGAACCACTTTCAACCACAAATGGAATAGGTAAATTTTCAATAAAACAATTAAATTTCCAACCAAAGAAATAATTCTTTTACTAAAATTTCGAACTTTTAACCAAAAAATGTATTTTTAAGAAAGTAGTTTAACTTCAAAACCTAGTCGTTAAATGTTTAGCGAAAAAGATGAATTTTTAAACAGAAAAATTAATTTTGAAGCAAAAAAAGCGAATTTTGAACCAAAATATTGAATTTTCAAAAAAAAGGGATTAATTTACCACCAAAAAGAGAAATAATCAATAAAATTTCAAAATTCTTAACCAAAAAGGTGAATTTTTAAGACAGCAGTGTAAGTTAAAAACCTACTTGTTAAATTTCTTCTTAAAAATATGGATTTTTAAACAAAAAGACAATTTGACATGAAAAAAATGAATTTTTAACAAAACTCAAGAGTTTTAAACCAAAATGTTGAAATTTCAACTAAAAAAGATGAATTTCTAAACAAAAAGATTAATTTGCTACTTAAAAAGACAAATTTTCAGTAATATTCAAGAATTCTCACACAAATAGTCGAATTTTTAAATAAAAAATATGCATTTTTGGGAAACAGATTACTTTTTAGCAGACAAATTTTTAACTAAAAAAGTTGAATTTTGGAAAAAGAATAATTTACTGCCAAAAAGAAAAAATTTTCAATAAAATTTTCAGAATTCTCAATCAAAAAGTAGAATTTTTAAGAAAGAAAGAAAGACATTAATTTTTAAGAAAGTACTTTAACTTAAAAACTTAGCTATTAAATTTGTGACAAAAAAGATAGATTTTTAAATAAAAAGATTAATTTTCTAACGAAAATAAATCGAATTTTAAATAAAATTCACGATTTCTCAACCGATAAGTTAAATTTTCAAATAAAAAAATATTAATTTTTAAACAAAAAAATTAATTTTGAAGCAGAAAAAACGAATTTTTAACCAAAAAATTGAATTTTCAAAACAAAATTGAATTTTTAAAAAAAAAATTAATTTACCACCAAGAAGAAAAATTATTAATAAAATTTTTAAAATTCTTAACCAAAAAGGTGAATTTTTAAGAAAGAAAGAACAATTTTCTTCCTAATGTTTAAGAAAGCAGTTTCAGTTTAAAACCTTTTTGTTAAATTTCAACTAAAAAAGATGAATTTCTAAACAAAAAGATTAATTTGCTACCTAAAAAGACAAATGTTCAGTGAAATTGAAAAATTGTCAAACAAATAGTTGAAATTTCAAATAAAAAATACGCATTTTCCGGAAACAGATTAATTTACTAACAAAAAAGACGAATTTTTAACTAAAAAGGATGAATTTTGAAAAAAGGAATAATTTACTACCAAAAAGACAAATTTTAAATAAAATTTCATAATTCTCAACCAAAAAGTAGAATTTTTAAGAAAGAAAGAAATAACAAAATTAATTTTTAAGGCCGAAAGAAAAAAATTATCTTTTAAGAAAGTAATTCAACTTCAAAACCTAGTCGTTAAATTTTTAACAAAAAAGATGAATTTTCAAATAAAAAAGATTAATTTACTACCAAAAAGGAAAATTATCAATAAAATTCAAGAATTCTTACCCAAAAAGGTGAATTTTTAGAAAGAAATAACAATTTTCTTATTAATTTTTAAGAAAGCTGTTTAAGTTTAAACACTATTTGTTAAATTTTTACTTTAAAAATGGTTTTTTAAAAAAGAAAGACAATTTTCTACGAAAAAAACGAATTTTTAACAAAACTCAAGAGTTTTAAACCAAAAAGTTGAAATTTCAACTAAAAAAGATGAATTTCTAAACCAAAAGATTAATTTGTTACCTAAAAAGACAAATGTTAAGTGAAATTCAAAAATTCGCAAACAAATAGTTGAATTTTCAAATAAAAAATACGCGTTTTTCGAAAACAGATTAATTTACTAACAAAAAAAGACGAATTTTTAACTAAAAAAGATGAACTTTGTAAAAAAAGAATAATTTACTGCCAGAAAGACAAATTTTCAATAAAATTTCAGAATTCTCAACCAAAAAGTAGAATTTTTAAGAAAGAAAGAATAAAATTAATTTTTAAGCAAGTAGATTAACTTTAAAACTTAGTTGTTAAATTTGTAACCAAAAAGATGAATTTTTAAACAAAAAGACCATTTTCTACCAAAAAAACGCTTTTTTAACAAAACTCAAGAGTTTCCAACCAAAAAGTTGAATTTTCTACTAAAAAAGATGAATTTTGGAAAAAAGATGAATTTTGGAAAAAAGATGAATTTTGGAAAAAAGAATAATTAACTGCCAGAAAAACAAATTTTCAATAAAATTTTGGAATTTTTGGATTAACTTTAAAACTTAGTTGTTAAATTTGTTACCAAAAAGATGGATTTTTAAATAAGAATATTAATTTTCTAATAAAAATAAAACGAGTTTTAAATAAGATTCGCAAATTCTGAACCGATAAATTGAATTTTCTAGTAAAACGATTAATTTTTAAACAAAAGAATAATTTAATGCAAAAAAGAATGCAAGACTTTCTAATTTTTATTTTCCCGAATTGCCATTAGACCTAATTTGGATTCTTCTGAATTAACGTTTTCCATCATTTTTAAAGTTTTGAATGACAATTTATCCTAGATTTGAAGTTGCAATTTATTATTTATCCTAATTTTTAAAGTTCCAATTACTTTTGGATTAATTTTATTTTTTCTGAATTAACATTTGAATTAATAAATGTACTAAATTTGTTTACTTTCCAAAATCCTAAAAAACTTCTCTGACTGGATTTTTTCTATGAAAAGTCAAATTTTGGTGTTATGGTTAGACCCACCTTCTAAATAACTGTTACCTTAGATAATCTATAATATTGTTTATGGTTTTGTTACAGAATTGGGTTATAGCGAAAAAAATGGCGGTACTGGTACCAACGAGGGCGGCAATAGTCGGAGTGCTCTTATTCAGGAACTTCACGTTCCAATTGAGGAGGAGGAGGAGGCGCCAACTATTGTAACTGGCCATCCTGTTGCTGCTGGCGACATCCAAATTATAAACGGCATAATCCACATTAATGGTCATCCCGTTCTAATGGGCACTCAACTAAGAACTCCTAATCTTGCTATTGGTCAAAATACGCTAAATAATCAACAAAATACGCATAATATACAACAGAACATGCATAATAATCAACAAAGTATGCATAATGATCAACAAAATATGGATAATAATCAACAAAATATGCATGATTATCACCGGAACAACCGTCCACCTGGAAATCACTAATTCAAGAGAAAAAAGAAGAAACAAAAAACAGGAAAGATAGTATCGAAAAATTTTATAAATTTATCTAAATTCCTTATTGTTTATAATAATAAATCGAATATTCACGGATTGTTATTTGTTACCTATTATTACCCTAACAAAAAATAAAGTTAAGAAGCGAGATGGAAATTTATATTTGTGAACATCAAACTAATTATAATTTTGTTCAATAATTGTAAAAACAGGCTAAAATTCTTTTAAAACAGGGGAAATAGGGCAATTTTTCACGAAAAAAGGGGACTAGTAGGGGAATGAATTTTGCTATATAAAATGAATGTGATTAATGAATCTTTATAAAAGGTGGTTTTTTCAATTAAATTTTATTTTCAATAACAAAATTGATTTTAAACCAAATAGTTGCATTTTCTGGCAAAAAGTTGAATTTAAAAACCAAAAAGAAGAATTTTTTAGACGAAATTTTAATTTTCCACCCCAACAGTTGATTTTACAAAAAACAGTGGATTTTCAACCCAGAATAATGAATTTGCAACGAAATCAATCATTTTTTTACAAAAACAGAGAAGAATGTTTAGTTCAAAAGGACGGACGTCAATAAAAAAAGACGAATGTTTAACAAAACAGTTGAACTTTTAACTAAAAAACAACTACTTAAAAAATGTTTGAATTTCGAACTAAGAAAAAGAAGTTGCAAAATACATTTTTTTAAAAGTATTTTAACTTAAAACTAATTACTTAAATAAACAAAAACTCCTTTGTCCCCGACAATATGTTCTAGAAATAATTTATTTGAATTAAAAAATTAATTACTTCAGTCAAGTACATTTTTTGTGCTTAAAATAAAACTTTTTACACTTTTTTGACGGAATATAAAATTTTTTTCAGAGAATGTTTTTGTGAGATTCTATCTTGGAAGAATTATATTTGCTGATTAATTAGATCGCAGTTATAAATAAGATGAGAAAATTTTAATGTAAATGTGACTAAATGCAAATATTTTTACAAAAAAGTACCTACGAAACTGATAAGGATTTAGTTAAATCATCTTCTGAAAAACATCTGAATCTTAAATAACTTACAGAACTACAAGCCACACAAAAAGTCCAATTAAAATAATATATTATAAAATGTTTTCTACATTTTTTAGGCAAATTTTTAAATTTAAATTAATTAAATATTATAATTGACTTTTTTCAAAGAGGGGACGATTGACTATTTTCATTTTTATCTTACAATATTTGTGGGATAACAGATGTCCATAATAAAATAAAATAATTGGATGGAAAAATTCAAGGCTTCTTTTTTATCAAACTATTTTGATTTCTATCTTTAAATTTTTGTGGGATAGTAATAAAATATAATCAATGAAAAATCAAAATTAAATAATTAATTAATACTTTAATACTTTGGTTGAAAATTTATCTTTTTTTCGAATTTTTTGTTTGGAGGGCTGGAGTTGATCTTTTCTGGATGAAAATTTAATTTTTCACTTAAAAATGCATGTAATTTGTAGAAATTTTTTTTTGTCTTTTTTGGTTTAAGATTCATTATTTAAGTTGAATGTTCGCATTTTTGGGTTGAAAATTAAACTCTTCTGTAGAAAAATTGTCTTCGCGCGAGAGTTTGGTGTATTTGTTAAAAAATTTATCTTGTTTGTTAAAAAGTTGAAAAGAAAATTGATGTATTTTGATGAAAAATTACCTTTTTCGTTGAGAATTCAAGTAATTAGACACAAATTTGTCATTTTTGGTTGAATTTAAATCGTGAATCATTTTTTTTAATTAATTTTTTAAACCTGAAAATTTAATAATTCATTTTTGTTTTAGAGATCGTTTTTTATAGTTAAAATTTAACCATTTTAAAAAACCCTTTATTGATTGAAAGTTTATTTACTCGGTTGATGATTTATCTTTTTTAAACAAAATTTTTTTTTTGTTTTCTATAATTCAACTAGCCAAAATTTCGTATTTTGGTAGCAAAATAACCTTTTATGGTAGCAAAGTCATCTTTCTTTGTTGACAATAAACTTTTTCATTGAATATTTAACTTTTCGGGTTGAAAAGTCAACTGTGTTTCAAAAATTTAACTTTTTTCTTAAAAATTGGACGGATTTTAGTTGAAGAGAAAATCTTAGGAATTTAAAGTGGTTAATATTAAGTTTTATATCGTACTTAGATTAAATTTATTTTATTTGAATTAATGGCCCTAATTTTTTCATCTACACAATTGGAAAAATCGTTTTACCCTTCTTATGATTAAAATTTTACAAAACTTATTTCAATTTTGTTTTATTAAGATTAAAAAAATACTCTGTATGGGATATAATTCTTGTACAATGAATATCTTTCTAAAAAAACAAGTGATTACTGTATTTATCTTCTCAGAGACGGTATGTCATATCTGATTAACTCGTAAGAATCATAAAAGCTTTCCAAGGAAAAATTTTAATTCTTTGAAACATTAAAAGGGAAGGGGGCGATCTAATGTTTGGTACGTAGGATGTTTACGTTCGTTAATGAGGTGGGGAAATGGGTATATATTCGCGAGTAGCCTTTTCAAAATTTCTTGTACATCTAAAAAAATGAAGATGGTTTCTGGTACTCTCCTTTTGACTCTTTCGGTTTTATTCAACTTTATCGGTGTGTATAATATTTAAAAATTAAATTTTGATAATTAATTACTGAAAACAAAATCGGGTCAAATGAGGAAAAGATTTTTCTAAAGAAAAATATAACTTCCATCTACGTTTCCAAAGACAATGAACAAAGTGCTGTACAAAATTTATAGAACAAGATAAATTACACTTTTTTGTGTCTATAGTGCCTTTTTTATAATTAATTTTTTTGGATAAAAATAAAAAATAAAATAAAACAAAATTTGAAATCCACGTGTTCATAATAAATATTATTTATATAAACAAGACCGAATAAAATATAGTAATCATTCGTGATTCTTTAGAGGAAAGCTACTTTTTCTTATGCAGGCGTTTTCTTTTGAATATTTAAACACAATTTTCTTAAAACAGTAAACTGTTAAAATGAATGTTTCCCTAATATATTTATTAACGAAAATTATTTGACTGAATAACAGTTTGCGCTTTTTTTTATTTTGCCGAATTACCATTTACCGTAATTTTAAAACTTCCAAATTACTTTTTGCGTTATTTTTGTTCTGATTTATCTGTTGTCCTAATTTCTAAAGTGCTGCTTTACTGTTTATCCTAAATTTAGAACACCCGATATATCATTTGCCTTAATTTTAAAAGTTTTGTTTACGTCAATTTTCAAAGATTTGAGTTTCTTTTATCCCTAATTATCAAGATTCCGAATTAGTTTTTTGCCAAATTTCCATTTTTCATAATTATCGTTTGCCACAATTCTTAAAGTTCTCAATTACTGTTTGCCCTACTTTTTCAAGTTTCGAATTACTTCTTGGCCTATTTTTCATGATTTTAATTACTTTTTAATTGCAGATTACTCCGGCCTATAAATAAACGTTACCTTGATTAATGTATAATATTTTTTATTGTTTTATTACAGAATTAAGTTCGCAGATAAGGGACCCGGAATTACCATTGGAAGGTGAACCGGAAACCGACAGTAATTATTATAGTAATGGACATCAGGAAAATAATAATAATAATAATAATAATAATAATAATATTATAAGTAACTTAAATAATAATGGTCAAAATAGCCATATTGAAAATCGTCCCGTTCAAAATCAACAAGTTCTTTTTGGGCATCCTGTAAGAGCTGGAGCCCAAATTATAGAGGGCCAGATCTTTATAAATGGCGTACCTGTTCGAACGGCCTATCACGTAGTAAATCGTAATCCTGAAAATATTCAAAATATGCATAATAATCAACGAAATATGCCTAATAATCATCAGAACAACCGGCCACGTGAAAATCACTAATTCACAACAACAATCCCGGAAAGATTAAATCGGAAATATTCTCAATTTGTATAAATGTATCTAAAGTATCAAATGTTTATAAAAATAAAAGAAATATTTTGCCGATTGTAATGCCTTGTCTATTATTATCCTAAGAAAAAAAAGAATTGAAAAGCGGGCTGCAAATTGTATTTGGAGAGCTTCGAACTAATTACAGCTTTTTCCACTAATTTAAAAAATGATGGAATCTAGAAAATCATTATGTAAATTTTCATTTGTAATTCATTTATAATTAGAAGTAATTAGATGAAAGGGTTTGAGTGAAATATATTCTAAAAATTATGCAGATGATTTTTATTTTAATGGCGGATTTTACAGCCAAAATGCTCTCAAAATAGAGGAAATAGAAATCATTTTAAATAAAAAAAATTGGATACGATATTAAATTTAATCTGGGAGATTTTTTTACCAAAGAAGATGAATTTTGAACAAAAGGGTTTAGTTGTTAATACAAAAAGAAAGTGGAATCTTTTAAGAAACAGTTGACCTTTTAGCCCAAAAAGATACATTTTCAACCAAAACGTGAATTTTGTATCAAGAAAGACAAAGGGTTCCCAATCAAATAGTTAAAATTTCAAGCAAAAGAGACGAATTAAAAAAAGTTGAATTTCAAACCAAATGGTCAAAATAACAAAAAAAGGAGAATTTTTTTCAACCAAGATCAACTGAATTTGAACTGAATCGTAAAATTTCCAAGCTACAAAGATAAATTCCCAAACAAATGGTTAATTCTTAAAAAAGTGAATGTCAAACCAAATATTTGAATTTTCTGCCAAAATAGTGACATGTTCAAGCCAAAAAAAAAAAGAATTTTCTAGAAGGCAGTTACTGCTTCTAACCCAAACTTTGAATTTTCCACAAAAAAGTTAATTTTCAACCAAGAAAGATGACCTTTTCACGAACGAAAATAATTTAATTTTCAACAAAAAAACTACGTTTTAACCACAGCTATCATTTCAATAATAATTAGTTAAATTTTTAGCAAAGTAGTCTAATATTGAACCCAAAAAGATAAATAAACAAAAAAATATTTTAATTTTAAATCAAAAACAGTTTTATTCAATCAAGGAGGACGAGCTTTAAACAAAATATTTGATTTTCTAACCATAAAATAAATCATTTTCAAACTTATAGGTACATTTTCAGTTCAAAACATTTTTTTCAACCAGTAAAAATGAGTTTTGTATAAAATAGTTCAATTTTTAATGAAAGAGATAAATTTTTAATCAAAGAATTATGTTTTAACAAAGTAGTTTAACTTTCAGCCAAGTAGATGAATTTTCAACTCGTTGTTGTTAATAGTTGTAATAGTTTATATTTCAACCAAAAAATACGAATTTTCGATTACGTATCGTTCCGTTTCTAATCAAAAAACGAACATTCAACTAAAGTGATAAATCGTCAACTGGAATAGTTGAATTTTCAGTAAGAGGAATTAATTTTCACCAAAAAGAACGAAATTAAAAAAAAGTTATATTTTCAACCAAAGATATGAACTAAAAAAGAAGGTTCAACTTTCAACCAAGCAGTGGAATTTTCACCAAAAGGATGAATTTTCAACAAAAAATGCAAAAGTTAAGATTACTACCAACAAATTCGTTAATTTCAACATCGAAAAAAGTTAAATTCAATAAAAAAAGACGAATCTTCAAGTAAGAAAGATTTTAGTTGAATTTTTAACAACGAATCTAATTTTCAATCAACAAAGATAACTTTTAACGAAATAGGAACGATGCTACAACTATATATTTTATTCTATGAAATCAATAATATAATATCTTTTATTTTTGTATTTTGAGACTGGAAAATAATCAATTTTTTCAAGAATAATTTTATGCATATAAACATGAAAAAAAATTCAATCATTAAGAAATATATTTCCAAACTATCTCACTTTCCGGCTCATTAGAGACATAAATATCAGTAGAAAAGAAAAAAAGAGGGAGAAAAAGGGAAAGAGTCAGCCAAAAACCTCCTCATCAGGAGAAAAATTTATAGAATAAACTAAGGTATAAAAAAACAAAAAGATGATGTAAACTAAAAAGAAAATATTTCAATGGATATTCTCTGAAAGATGATTAATTCTAATATAGTCTATATGTTTATTGAGAAATGATTGTTCAAAAATATGGTTCATTTTTTCATTAAAAAATTAACAGTAAATTATCTATATATCCAATTAATGATTCTATCCCATACTTTGTTATATCTTAAGAGATCTCTTTTCAAATTAATGGCTTTATGAAGCTACTTTCATCTTTTTATTAGTAATTATGTAAAAATAAGTTACTCCCTGTGTTTATTCGAAAACTGTTTTAAAAAACACACTACATAATCCTGTCACAGATTCTGATGGTTATAATAAAAAA
>JAAAKG020047742.1:0-43044 GCA_010014905.2 Druon quercuslanigerum
TTTGTTATTAATTCTTTGTTAAAAATTTAACTTTATTTATGTGATATCGTCTTTTTGGTTTTAAACTTCACTTCTTTGGGTTAAAAGTTCATATTTTTTGGTTGCAAAGACACCTGTTTTATTTAAATTGATCTAATTTAGTGGAAGATTGTACGATTTTGTTGAAATATAGTTGCTTTTTTATTTTAAATTATTTTCTTTGAATAAAAATGTGTCCGTTTTTTTATAGAAAAATAATCTTTGTTGAAAATTAATTTTCTTAGTTTAAAATCAATTTTTTCCACAAAAAATTTAACTCATTTTTAGAAAAATTTTTGTTTTTTAGTTAAAAAAATTAATCTTCTTGGGAAAAAAAACAATTTTTAAGTACAAAAATAATTTGCTTGTAAATTTTACTTTTCTGTTGAAAAATCGTTTTTTCTCTCAAAAGTTGATTTTCAAACTTAAAACTTATCTATTTTGTTTATCTTTGAAATTTCTTCTAGATGAAAATTCAACTATTGGGTGAAAAATTGGTATCAAAATTTTTTTTTTTTAATAATTATTTTTGTTGTTTAGAACTATATATAACTATTTATATTTAACTATTAAAAGATAGGATATGTCCTAATCTGCAATTTTTTCATATTTTCAAGTCAAAAATTTAACTGTCTTTTGAGAGAAATCTCATTTTTATATTGACAATTCAACAATTACCATCCATCTTTTTTTCTTGACTAAAAAATCTTTTCTGGTTGATAATTCAACTGTTTTATTGAAAATTCGTCTTTTTGCTTAAAAATCTCTGAATTTCAAAAGGCTGCATAATAACAAAATTATTTAAAGTTTTCCGGGAAAATTGAGAGACGATGAAAGAATTCATTATTTCTATTTCTTTACAAATTTTTATGAATGATTAGAGCCAGCAAAATTTTTTTTAAGTAGTCTGAGCAGTTGTAATTTAAAACGTTCATAATTAAAAATGTGCCTCTTCAATAATTCTAAATAAAAAAGTCTGTTTTGAGAATTTTTCAATTATAAAGAAAGTTTAAAAATGTGAAAATTTCAAGAAATATCCTATCAAAAATTATTTTATTCAGAATGTTCGGAGAATAATTCAATTTCAAGGGCTTAAAATGTGAAAATATTTATCTGTTTTTGAATTAATTTTTAACGAAATGGTTAAATAGGGTAATTGCATGTATTTTAGGTCAAATAGTGTTCGAATTTTTCATAATATTCTAAAAATTGTAGTGAATTTAAAAAAATAAAAATTTTTTAAAATAAATGTTGAAGAAAAGTATCGAAATTAATCAAACAAACTTAAACTTTCATCCAAAAACGATTTCAGTGGACGTTTCAAAACCAAAATATAAATTTTAATCACAAATAATATCCTCTGTAATTCTTTAGCAGAACTAAAATAGCTATATTTTTGGTAAAGAAAATCATTTTCAACAAAAAACCGAATTTTCAACTAAATTGTTTCAATTTTTAACCAACTAAATTACATTTAATTAAAATCATGCATGTTCAATAAAAAAATTTAAACAGACCGTTTAATTTTTTACTCAGAAGATGAATTTTTTACCAAAAGGACGACACATCGTCAACAATTCGATTTGCAACTAAGAAAAAAATTTCAACAATAAATAAAATGATATTTCATTTTTAGCTAGAAAAATATGTTTTTAAGCACATGAAAATAAGTTTTTAGACAAATAGCTAAATTTTCAACCAAGCAGATGAATTTGTAACCGAAATAAAAAAAATTTCAATGAAAGAATTCAAAAAATAGAAAAAAATAAAAAAATAAAATTTTCAACCAAAGAAAAATTTTTTCTACTAAAACGATTAATGT
This sequence comes from Druon quercuslanigerum, assembly GCA_010014905.2. NCBI lineage: Eukaryota > Metazoa > Arthropoda > Insecta > Hymenoptera > Cynipidae > Druon > Druon quercuslanigerum. The sequence goes on from JAAAKG020047742.1 coordinate 1,841, forward strand.
TCTGCCAAAATAGAATAATTTGTGAAAAAGTACATTAACTTTCCAGAAATGAATTTAAATTTTAATTGAATTTTCAACCAAAAAGGTTAATTTTCTATCAACAAAGACTCGAAAATAGATAAACTGTATAAAAAATAGATTAACAGTAACAAATAATGTTTTTTTGCAAGAAAGAAATAAAATTTCATACAAAATTGAGGAATTTTCACTTTGAAAAGATAAATATATATCAAACATGGAATAGCTTAATTTAATTTTAAGTTAATCAGTTTTTAAGCAAATAAAATAAATTTTAAACGGAATCGTTGAATTTTCAAACAAGCAAATAAATTTTGTAACAAAAAGATTAAAAAACACTTAAAAATTTAGTTAAATTTAAAGTTTAGAAAATTAATTCCTAATGAAAGAATTTATTTTTAACTGAAAAAATAAATTTTTAATAAAAAAGATAAGTTTTCTACCAAAAAAGAATAATTTTTAACAAAACCATTGAATTTTCAAGAAAATATTTTAATATATAATGAAATTGTTTCCTTTTATAGTTGAATTTTGAAGTAACAAAGAAAGGGAAATTTTCTCCACAAAAGACAAATTTTCTGAAAAATAAAGAAATTTTCAAAAAGTTGTAGAATTTTCAACTAAAAAAGATTGATGTTCAATCAAGCATGATATAATTAAATTTTTAGTTTAATCATTTATTTAGAGCAGAAAAATAATTTTACAGCGAAAAAAATTTTTTTTTTCCAAAAAAGTTGAATTTCTATCAAGAAACCATGCAAGCAAAAAAAACAAGAATCAAACAATTTTTGCAGTGAAAAGAAATCTACAATTTTGTTATCAATAATTTTTTATAAAATGCGTAGTCTTTGTTTTAATCGTACCAAGAAAATTAAAAATTTAAAAATTAGATTTTCGGAAAAACACCCAAATCTATGAAAAAAAAATATTACTAGTAATTTTTATATTTTTATATTTTTTATATTATTCTAACCAAAAAATATCAACAAATTTGTTATAGAGACCTGTTATAAAAATATATTAAAAATAAATAGTAATACTTGTTTGATAGAAAAAACATTTTGACGTGTGATTTGTAAAAAAAATATCATCGAGTTCACTAAAATAAAAAATATTATTAAATTGTCGTAAATTAATAACAATTTGTAGCTTTATTAATAATTAATTTAAAGAGTACAAAATTATGATACAAATGAGATGGAAATAAGTTATTGCTGCTTTTTTATATCTTTATAATTAATTTTTAATTTAATCAAGAAAGTTGACATTGATTTTTTCTAATTTACAGACAATCCTATTTTTTGGAACCACTTAAACTAATGTTAAGAATCATTAACTCAATAAATACCTAGAATCAAGTAATACAATTTTTAATTAAAAGAATTATTTTCCAATTAGAAAAAAAACATTTTTCAACAAAACAGATGTATTTTAAACTATACAGACGATTTTTTAATTGAAAAAAAGAATTCTCAACGAAAAGTGCTGTAGTTGATATTTCCAATAAAAAATATATTAATTTTTAGACCAAGAATAGTGCAATTAAACAAAAAAAGAAATTAAAAAATTAGTTAATATTTTAACAAACAAAAATGTATTAGTTTATAGCGATGGCGATAGCGTTTTAGTACATTTCAATAATTTGAAGTTATTTTAAAAGAATTTTGGCCTAAATTGTACAATTTTTGACGTTAATTATTTGTGATAATAAAATTTTCTGCTGTTTGATTTCGGCTTGATAAAAAAAATATTTTAATCATGTTGGGTACGTACTGTTAGAAAAGATATTAATTTTAACATTTTTAACGTCGCTAAGGCAAGTTAAATATATCAATTTTCGGAATAATACCTTTTTCCATCACAATATGTACCCTTAGCCTTGTATAAGGCCAAAAATGTTACTCAGTCATGTCATTTTCTAAAACAAGGAAAATTTTACGCACTTGGAAAAATTGTTGAATGCAAACCAGGAAACTGAGAAAATATTTTTCCGGTGTTGTGTTTCTAATTTCTCATATCAAAGAGCAAGTCATTATACGTTCCATTTAAACCATAAAATATTAAATAGAATTTCTAGAAATGTACATTTTTGCAGAAAAATCACATTCTTTGCAATGCTTGATTTAAAGTTACGAAAAAAACTAAAAATTAATTCTTATTTTGACACATTAATTGCAATAAAATATACAGAAACGTTTTCAAACATTACAATGTTTTTTTTAATAAATGTCAAAGTTTTTCAGTCAACTATTTTAATTTCCCAGAATATTAAAAAAATCAAAAGAAGATTAAAATTCAACACATTCCTCGGTTAATTTAAAATCATTTAATATTTTGGCAAACTAATTTCTTTTTTCGGTAAAAAATGCAACTAAGTAGTAAAAAATTAATCACTTCTGGCCGTGTATTCAAATATTCTGATGAAACTTTGTCGCTTTTGGATGAGTTTAAAAAAAAATTCTTTTAATATAACCTTACAATTAAATGAGCAAATAAGCTCAATAAATTAATATTCACTCAAAATATTGTTTTTATTAAAACTAGTTTTTTCTTCAGTTCGAAATATTATACGCGCGCATGGCGCTTAATTGATCGTACTAGACTATGAAAAATATCTTCAAAATAATATATACCACAAAAAGGAATTTTTTTCTGGTATTTATTTATTTTTATAAATATTAAAAAAGGAAAGAATGATTTTAGTAACAAGTTCGTATAAAAATTGTTTAGGAAGAATTTCACTTGAAAAAAAAATTTAGATCGTTTCCATTTGTTTTCAAACATTATTCATGAAAGATGATATTATCTGGAGAAAGAATGAGGAAAATTTGAAGAACATTTTGCAGTCTTAGAACCAGAAAATTATTAAAATAAGAACTTTATTGCGATAATTATTTGTTCAATTAATTGTTATACAATTGATAATAGTAATAATAACATTTTGATTTTAATATTTTAAGTCTCGCTAACAATTAATTACCGATAGACATTTTAAAACTTACTATGCATTTACAAACAATTTTGAATTGTTTAAACAAATGTAAATAATTCAAAAAATTATTGATCCCAGAAAAATGTCAAAAAATAATCGTATTTTATGAATGAAATGTAATTGTTTGTCCGTGTTTGGAGTAGTAAATTTTTCTGTGAATATTATGTAATTATCTAAATAATTATTTATTGTCTATTTTACAAATTGCTAAAAATTGAGACAGATATATCAACTTCCTTTTTCAATTAGCATGATATGCTAAGGTTTGTTAAATTATTAATGATATTTTTATACATTATTGTTTCAATATTTGATAATTTTCTATTTGTTTGAACAAACTTTATTTGCTCAAGCAGTTTTTTTTCGATAAATTAAAAAAGAAATAAATTAGACACATACAATTATCTTTCTGACTTTATTGTGTATAGAAAAAATAAATTTACCACTTTTCAATTGTTTAAGCAAATATAATTTGTTTAAATAATTACTTTTTCAGTACGATTTTAAAATCTGAGTTAATTGACTAACTTATATTTTACTTCTTTTTTTAAATTATCGAAAAATAACTGCTTGAGCAAATGAAAATACTTTTAACAAATAGAAATTTTTGAAAATTAGAAGAAATGTATCAAAATGATGTAATTATTTAACGAAAAGTAGCATTGTGATACAAATTTGAAAAAGTGGACATCTCTTGGTTAACTTTTAGAAATTTCGGAAAAAACAATAATTAATTGTTTAAATAATTCCATAATTTTTGTAATTATTTGCATGAAAAAAGCGACGGAAATTGCTAAAAAGTAAGAATAATACGTTAAAATGTAGTTTTTTAATTTTTATTCATATTTAGGGCGCTGTCTTCAATTTTTCGAAAAATTAAAATTTCTCCATGTTAATTAAATGTGATTTTGAAGAGCCTTTTCCTGTTTGGATAATTAAATTAAAACCTTATTAGTTTAAGAATTTACAATTTAGGCCTTCCAAATTAATTCCATAATTTCAAAAATTTCTTACATTATTTACAAATTTGCTATAAATTACCATGTTTTATCATAAGCTAATATTAATTTCGGTAATTTTTAAATTAGAGAATAATTTTCAGAAATTTTTGTAAGTACACAAAACTTCCTCAATTCATATTAAAATAAAAAATCTGAAATTCCCCCCTGCATGAGCAATGTTTAAATTTTGAGTAAGCTTATTCGTTTCTCATAAGGAAATCGTATACAGTTTTTCATAAAATGTCATAAAAATATTAGTCCTTATGGACAATAAATTCGCCTATTTTAAAACAAAATTCAACAATTTGGTTATAGCTGGAATTGTTTGGTTGACAATAAATTTTGTTTCAAAAATGTGTTCATTGATCGAAAACTCATATGTTCGAAAATTCATATTTTCATTTCCATTCATTTCCAAGCTTTACTGTATTATTTCTTGATTCATGATTATCAGACATATGTAAACCAAAAGTTTTTTATTTCATTAGTTGTTTGTGTCGAAAATAGTATTATAAATTTTCGGTATATGCATTATAATAAAATGTTTTTTATTATGCATAATATAATATAATATTATTATCAATATTATATCTTCTTAAATATTTTCTAAGGAATTTAGATGGGTGTATAGGAAACAGTTCTGACTGCTCGCAAAATTAGCCCTTATTAGAGACGTCCTTTTCTAGATATGAATAAGTTGTGATACGAATAAAAAAATTGTGATACATCTTGATGAACTTTTTCAACTGGACACAAATTTAAAATGTTTTACAGTCATTTGTTAAAGTAGGGTCGTTCGTTTCTTTGTTTTCTTTTTAGGAATTCTTTACGAAATTTATCTCGTGAACTTTAAATTCAAGAATCTTGTAGAAGATTCATACGTTTTCAACCAAATTTTAATTTCAGCGAAAATTAAAAATTTCGTTAGGAAACTATTCCCCTTTTCTTGTTTTTACTTTTTATTTTGTTTTTTACGAAACAAAAACTTACATTTTTGTTTCGACTGACAATGGATTTTTTAACTGAAAATTTAAATTATTGACTTTGGGTCGCTTAAAATACTTAATCATCAAAATTTATGATTGATTTTTATTCGACGACGAATTTGAGAATAATAAAGATGCATGAAATATGGAGGAGATTAAAATAAATCAAAGAGTATAACAAGAGTAATTTACGGAGAATAACTCTTGTATGTGATGATATTACTTTCCAATTAAAATCCTGATGAAGCACATAGGAAGGAATACTAATACATAATTTTTACATGAAAATTGTGGTTATTATCCACATTTCTAAAAGTATGGTCCCTGTATATCTGTTATATTATTTAACTCTGGGAGTAATTACAACCCTTGTAAGTCAAACCTTTAAAATCCGAAAAGTATAATATATTGATTTTGTTCATTGCCTTTTAGAGCACGTATAAAAGCTACACTAGGCCTATTCCTATAACTTATCGTTTCATTAACAAATTCTATAGAATAACGATGATGACCACATTCCAAATGAGAGTCTGTTTTTGCATTTGGCGTTTGCTGATTATATAAGTAAAGATTTTCTGCGGTCATATCTTTACTTGGCTTTCTACCTTGGCGAAACAGAGTAGTATCCTCAACACATATATACACACTGTGTCCTTGTTCTATGGGTTTTCAACCTTGAACTATAAAATGCCTCACTATATCTTGTCGATCGTTGTTGACATGAAGTATTCCACGTTCAACATACTTGTTACCTTCAACCTTTACTTCGAATAGGCATCCTGGACCGATGTTTTTGAAATCAGAGGGTGGTGCCGCTTCTGGATTCAGCAAAAGAAAGAAAGTAATGTTTTTCTCTTTCACTTTAGGTGATTGGACCTCTTGTTTTAGCCTTATAGAGATAGTCGCTTCAGCCATATTCAATAGCTGTCCTATATAGTCGACCCTACAATGTGGTCTGTCAACACATTTATATAACTAAACAGACCTTCCATTTTTCTCCGTGTATACAAGTTATGTCCAGCCATCTTTCAAATAATGAAGTGCCAATATGAATTTAATTCATAAACAATTATTCATCTTTTTTTAAGGTGTGAGCAGCTCTACCTGCTTTACCTTACAAAACAATCCGTAATACTAACTACATGACGGGGTACTCTTACGGAGAACTCGGAAATAATGGATGCTGCATCAATGTTAATATTAAGTATGTTATAGTTCACTTACCGATTGAAACAATGACACCTATGTAGGTAGACAGTAGAATACAAATCTTCATTGCTGCTGGATAGATTTAGCGACAGAGAATTGGTAAGTTATTATTCATGATTTTTTGTGAGCACTAAATGTGAAACTTTTGGAAGACGATGACTTATATACTAACCAGCGGACCAATTTTGCCAAATCCCAGTTCCTATTTTTAATATTTTACTCCCGACTCTTCAATTTTCACGTCTTTTTATTGCTCGTAACTAGTGATTATTTACTTTATATGCTACAATATCTCATATCAACAAGATTTATCACTCTATCAGAATCACATATGTTATATGCTGGAAGGAAATAAACGGTAGGTTTCAACATTTAAGATTTAATTAATTCAAAGACCAACGCCATAATATAAGACCCGGTCGGATAGCCCCAATTCAAGCCGGGCTCTGGTCGGGGAATCTGGTCTGGATTTAACTAAAAAGGTCACGGTAAACTGGTCGGATCCCAGCTTCAATACCGGCCGGGATCCGGTCTGGTAATCCGGAGGAAATTAAACTAGAATTTCAATTGCTGATGAACGAATCCCATACCAATTTTTCCATCTTGGAAGTCACGTGATGACTTTAGGTTAGGCAGAATAAAAGGACAAAATGTATGGAAAACTGTTGTCTAATTAGTAATTATAATTACCCGCACACAAAGTGGGGTTTTCAAGCTAATTACTGATATAAGGTTGATTTTAATTTTGGATCTTGATTTTATTTGCGAACTTCAAAGAAATGAATATACGTGAGTGCAACGTGCATCCTCATCCGAGATGTGAAACTAGAAATTACAGAGTTTCTAAGCAGACGTTAGGCGAAGAAGGCGCCTTGTAAAATGTCTACTGTTTCACATAAAAGAATCGATAACAGTTTTTTTTAAAAGTTAAAACATTGGAAAAAATTTAGTGTTTTTTTCAATAATTTAAAAATCATTTGTTACACATTTCATTATTTCAGTTAAATTTCATTATTTCATTATTTCAAATTAAAAAATTTATCAACAAATTATGAATTTTTCTAAAACTATCAGAATTATATAAAACACATTTTCAACAAATAATGTCTTTATAAATTTTTTGTTTGTTTATTTTATCCTGATGAAATATCTGTATAAACTGTAAATCGATGAAACGTCAACGATTATTATTTATTATTATTATTATTGAAGAGCACGGGGAACATCCAATAGAAAAAATTGATATTTTTTTCGTCGTATTTATTTGTTTATAAACAAAATTGAAAAACTAAGTTCGCTGGCAAGTTTTAGCGCACCTAGGACACGCGTCCGTTAAATCTCGCGCTAGGATACTTATTTGCATTTGGAATGCTCGAATGAAACTTTATCAAAAAATTCTCTTTTAAATCGCTTAATTCTCTACTTAATTCCATTTTGCATTAAAAAGGTATCTTTCTTGTAGAAAAGTCTTACAATTAAAAAAACTTATCATATCTTTCTAAAAAGTTTTCCATATTTTTTTATTAAAAAAAATTATTCGGATAGTTTCCAAGCTTTATTTTAATATTTCTTGATTCATGTTTATCACACGCGAACTTTTCTTCAAGGCTATAATAATAAAAATATTTAAAATTTGCCACAGAAACACTGTGGATATCAAACAAGTCACTTAAGACTTGTCTTAATTCTTTTATTACCTTGTTTTCGTATATTGAAAATTATATGATAAATTTGAGGTATATCAATTATAATAAAATATTATAAAAACGTTATAAAAATATATCCCCGAAAATAATCCACATTTTTAAAGGAATTTATTACTGCCCAGTTACTGAATAGTTCTTACTGTTCGCAAAATTAGCCCTTATTAATGACGTTCGTTAGCCAGATATTTCCAACCAAAATTTAAAAATTTAGAGCATTTCAAAATAATTTTTTTTTTTCAAATTTGAGAAACTTTGTAAAAAGTTTTTTATAGATGGATATATTAGAGAAATGTATTAAAACTTTTGAGTAGATGTCAAATAGGGACTGGACAAAAATTCAAAAACTTTGAGATTTTTCAAAATCTGAACGAAATTTTTTTAATGATTCAAGGTTGATAAAGTGAAATATCAGAAATATTTTGTAACCCTGAAAGGAATTACAACCCTTGATATTCCCATAAATACAACCCTTTTGTTTCCTATAGGAAAATAATATGTTTTTGTAAATTTTATTCAGAATCGTCAATATCAGGTGTATCATATTGAAACTCAATACTTCTATTCACAATTAGAAAAATAATACAAATAAAAGCTTTTTTTTAAAGTGAATATAAATTTTTATGATTTTAATGTTTGAAGTATACATTACTGATAAAAAGTGAATAATAATTAATTGTACAAGACGATTTGGAATCAGTTTAAAATTGAAGAATTTTCAAATTTTTACTCCCGATTTAAACTCTATAAGATATTTTCAAATTTTGAAAAAAAATCACAATAATATATTTGTAATTAAAGGCTTCTATTAAACTGGAAATATCGATTTAGCCTAATATTTTAACATTTAACATTTTTTAATGACGAAACGTAACAATTGTTCCAAATTTGAAACAAAATATAGATTTTTCCTGATTTCGAGAAAAAAATTCAGGAACTTAAGAAAAATTAAAGGCTTGAAAAGAATAAAAAAACATTTTCTTAAGATTCCTATGAAAATTGAAAATTGCTTTTTATTTTGAAAATTAATTTTAAGAGAATATATGAAAAAATTTCGCAATTTGTCAGAAATTAAACTAGCAGATTTTAAAGAAATATTTTCGATTTTGCTTAGTTTTTATTTCTTCAAATGAAAAAAAAGATTAGCTTTTGAGTTCCATTTTTTAAATTTCATTGACCGTAAAAAGTTTTCGCGGACCGAGAAAAAACCAGGAAAGGACCAAGAATTGTTTTATGTGATTAAAACGGAAACCCTTCCTTAAGGTTTTTAAAAAGATCTTATTAGTTAGAAAATTTAATTTTATGAGTTTCTGGTGGTAATTAAATTTTTTTTTATTTGAAAATAATTAGAGCAAGGCAATACATAATCGATTAAATTTGACTCCAATATTTTTTAAGATAATTTTTAAAATAATTTATCATCACTTTTTTTGAATTTTTAAATAGAGTAAGGCAATAATAAATCTATGTATTTTAATTTTTTATGATTCTTTCAGATTTACTTAGTAATTGTTGAAATCTAACAATATACTTATTTAAACAAATGGATTTTTGCTGTTTCTAAAATTTTCTACTTTTTTCAACTTTTTACTTTGTAAGGTAATAACGAATGTAAACAAAAAAAACAAACTGGTTTAAACAGTTTATTAATGATTATAACAAAGAAATACAATTTTAAAATTAAAAGTAAAATATTGCACAATATTAAACCCATTACGAGCAGGATATTTCAATTTCCGATAATAGTTTAAATACACGGTGTCTAAAAAGTCCCGGGACGGTTGGATATTTTCTCAGGTAAAATATTTTTCAATAAAATGAAGGTCATTCCTGGAGTAAATTTCAACAAAGAATTTAATGGTGACCTCTATTTTGACCTTGAAGTTGACCTTCATGGCCTTTTGAGGGTCAATTTTGTGTTTTTAAATGGAAACCCCCCTTTTTACATTTGCACTCGATAGAGCGGAAAATTCTACGTTCTAGTACGTACCCAAGTCAAAAAGTCATGGCTTTTTAAAGGTCAACTTTGCTATTTAAGTGGAAACCCCCTTTTTTACATCTGCATTCGATAGAGAGGAAAATTCTACGTTCAGATACATACTTAAGTCATAGGTCAATTGTAATGTTCAAGGTCAATTAAAGTTTATTTAAAATAAACAAAGTTTTCCCAGAGGTCAATGCAATTCCTGAAGTAAATTTCAACGAAAAATTCATTGGTGAGCTCTGTATTGATCTTGGTGATGATCTTCAAGGTTTTTTCAAGGTTTTTTCCAAGCACTTTACGTTTAGGTTGAGCATTACCCAGGAACAACGACGTGGACGTAGTAAATGCTGTTCCCTTTGGGGTTCTTGATTAGCGTAAGTCCCCTTGCCTCTTACGTTTCGGGGTGCTTGATTAGCGTGTGTCCCCTTGCCTCTCACGCTTCACTGAAGATGTTCAAACTGAAAACCTTGAGCTTCTTGACAAAAATCTACGAGATTGTCAAAATGAGTTACAGTATTACGAATCATCTCCCTATCAATCAAAGTATCCTGTTGGATACTTTTTTACGGTTTTTACGGTTTTTGACGGTTGCGTTGAGTATACTTTGCTCTTCAAATAACCCCAATGAAAATAGTCGAGATGTGTCAGATCAGGAGATCTAGTAGGCCACTCGATTTCACCCCTTCTTCCAATCCACCTTTAAAGGAACTGAGTATCCAAATATACTCGAACCTCCTTACCGTTAACTTCACCTTTTAAAACGAAAGTAGTTTCATTCGAAAATACTGTATTGTACAAGAAAAGAGGATCTCTATCAATTCTGTCCATCATAATTTCACATATTTAAGCCGACGATCAGAATCATCTTCATTGAGCTCTTGTACCAGATGAACTTTGTCAGGATGGAAATTAATGCTTTTTAAAATATTTCGCACTGTCTCAAGAGCAACGCCACGCTCATCACTAGCTCGATGTAAACTAAGGTATGGGTTTTCAACAAATGCTTGGGCTATGTCCATCTGCATCTCCTTTAGATCCTTGATAGATTCATGATTCATCTCTCGGTGCGAAAGTTTAGCCTGCGCCATAATAATCTTTTACCGAAAGATAATAAGTATCTACTCGTAATACGTAAATTTAAGTTCCAGAACACCTGGAACTTTTGATGAAAAATTTCCTTATGATTTTACAATATACAAAACGCTGCCACCAAGATCAATGCATGGCTCACTAATGAATTTCTCGTTGAAATTTACTTCAGGAATTGCACTGACCTCTTGGAAAACTTTGTTAATTTCAAATAACCTCTAACTGACCTTAAACGTTACAATTAACCTATGACTCGGGTATGTACCTGAACGTAGAATTTTTCACTCTATCGTTTGCAGATGTAAAAAAGGGGGTTTCCATTTTTAAAAAAACCAAGTTGACCTTCAAAAAGCCATGAAAGTCAACTTCAAGATCAAAGTGAAGGTCACCATTGAATTCCTCGTTGAAATTTACTTTGGGAATTACACTGACCTCTTGGGAAACTTTGTTAATTTCAAGTAACCTCTAACTGACCTTGGACGTTACACTCGACCTATGATTTGTGTATGTACTTAAACGTAAAATTTTTTGCTCTATCGATTGCAGATGTAAAAAAGGGGTTTTCATTTATAAAAACAAAATTGACCTTCAAAAAGCCATGAAGGTCTCAACTTTAAGGTCAAAATGAAGGTCACTATTGAATTGCTCGTTGAAATTTACTTTAGGAATGACCTTCACTTTTTTGAAAAATATTTTACCTGAGGAAATATCCAACCGTCCCGGGACTTTTTAGAAAATGTCACCTATAGTTAAATAAGTTTTAATTTATTATTCTGCCATAATATTTGATAGTAAATGATCAAATTAACTTATCATTAAGTCGACTGCTTGAATTTCCTAGATTTTCATCCTACAGTTTTAATTTTTGCTCTAAAAATATTGACAAACTTTAAAAAGTAAACAAGACACCTATAAAAATGTGGTACGTTATACAACAAGAAACTAAGTTCTAACGTTTCGAGTCTGTAAATTATCAATTAACAACATTTTTAATAAGAAAATATTATTTAAGAATAATTAGTCAGTTCAAACGGAAAAAACATAATTTTTTTATTTTAAACAAACGATATCCACGAAAATTTCAAAATTTTTACCCCTTCCTTCTTATTAGACACTTTTTTTTAACTCACATTAAATTGACTCTACTTTTATTTATTTTATAAGCCTTTTGTCGTGAGACTGGCAAGAAACGACATTTTTTCAAAAACAAAAACAGGCAAAAATGGTCAACTTTGAGGAGTCATAACTTATAACCTACTAGAGCTAGAATTTTTCGTGAAGTAATTAGGTACAAAGGTGTGCTTTTTATGTGTTTTTTAAAACTTAGCGATTTTTCGCTGAAAATCAAAAAATGTGGGGACTTTTTAATGTACCATAATTCTCATAATTTTGTTCTCTTTCTTTCTTCTGTTGGACATTTTACTCTAAAATGCAATGGGAATCATCCGTCCACCCAAGCGTGATTTTTGGAAATTTTAAAAAATAAAAACCGAGTCCGCCCTCGTGTTCATGATAAGAACTTTAATCGGGGATTTTAAAGGATTTCAAATATTTCTGGTATTTTTAAGACTCTAAAAAAATTTATACGTTACCCCTCCTATCTCTACTGCCCTCATTTGCACTTCTTCCCTCTCTCCGTCTCCATGAACTTCTTTCTCTAATCTATCCCTAATCCCTGTTATAATTCCCCCACTAGGCCTTCCTTTCCTCTTTACTCTGACTGTGTCCTTTAGCTTCCACCCGTTCCCGCTTGGCAACGTTGGCTCTACTCTAGCCCATCACTTTCTCTCTACCCACGTACCTACGTGGGTAGAGATAATCATCATCAAATTCCTGAATACACTTTCAGAAATCCTCATCTTTCTTTTTTACCTCTGCTACGTTTCAGTACGGCACCCTTAACACTCCTCATTTTCTTATCTACTTTTATTTTCCGATATTCTACCTTCACCGCTTTCCCGTCACTCGTCTCCTTCCTAGCCCTGTCTTTTAGCATTCTTTGCACATCCCTTTCCTTCCTCGTCAAATCTTGAACGATCAAAATCTTCTTGTCCTTTATCCTATTTTTTAGGCATTACCCACATTTTATTTTATTTTATTATTTTTCCTATCTGCCTTCTCTCTTCTTTCCATCCTTAACTCTATTACCTTTATCCTTTCCCTATCTGCTCTCTCCTACTTTTTATCCATACGCCCTCCAACTTTCTCTTCTATCATATTCTCCACCCTCTCCCAAATACCTTGATTCTGGCCCTCCTCTTGTCCAGCTAATTCCATTTTCGACAAGCCCTCCGCCTTCTCAAGCCTTTTTTCTGCTTTTTCCTTCAACACCTTAAGCTCTTCTTCCACTTTCTTTCTCTTCATTCTCTTATTCCTTCCTTACCGATAACACATCCCACTGTTATCCTTCTACTTTCTCCCTCAGATTTTTTACCTCCTTTTCCCACTTCTCACTTCTCAAAAGACAAAAAATATTTTTCCTTATATTCATGTGAAAATTTTAAATAATTTTTATTTGAAGAAACGAACTTAAAAAAAATAAAAAAGGTTTTAAAGCCTAAATTCAAATTAGCTAAAAATATTGTCAGCAATATAAAATATTCTTAATTAATAAATAATCTTATAAAAATTATATTTATATCAATTTAAAAACATGGATTTAACACTTCTGAAAATAATTTTTGAATAATTCGAGTGTTAACTAAAATAAAAAATATTCTTCAATGATCTTTCTTTGAGAATAACTATTTAAATGTTAAAATATTCCAGCTTCGTTATAAAGTCTATTTGATTAAAAAATATCACATTTAAGAGCTTGTTATTTAATTGCAATAAAAAACAATATTTCACGATTTATTATATTCCTTGTTTGTGACATATATACGCATCATAATTATAATTATTATACAGGGTGAGGAAAAAGTATGGAAACCCCAGAAAATTTTAGAAAATTTAGAATAGAAAATTAAAATTAACATGAAGTCTTTAGTAATTTTTCCCGAGGAATTGAATAGTGACCTTGGATTTGACCTTAGACCTAGCTGTCAAGGTTATTTTGTTTTTTCAAATGGGAACCCCTATTTTTGACAACAGCAATTGAAAGAGCGGGAAATTTTACGTTCGGATATGCATTAAGGTCACCTGTAGAAGGTCGTATGAAGGTCAAATTGTACTTGCAGGAAAATCGTGCAGAATTTGCAGTCAGAAAAAAGGTAGATGACTAGTCTTTAGTAATTTTTAAAAAGAAAACTAATTATAACCTTAAATTTGACCTTAAACCTTAAATTCAAGGTAACTTTAAGGTCAGTGTCATTTTTCACAATAAGATAGGCGTTTTTTCACACGAAACACCTATTTTTGATATCGGCAATCGAAAGAGCAGAAATTTGGACGTTGAGGTGTGCATTAAGGTCTAAGGTCTAGAAGACCTCTAGAGGTCGTATTAACGTCAAATCGCAGAATTAGCGTGCAGAAAAAAATTCTTCAGTAATTTCAGGTGTTTAGTAATTTTTCACAAAAAAACCAACGGTGACCTTAACTTGGACCTAAGATCTTACAGTTAAGGTCACGGTAGGAAAGTCATAGTTTTGAGCAAAAGCATTAAATTTAGATATCATCAATAGAAAGAGCGTTAGTGTTCTTTTTAAAAATTACTAAAGACCAGTCATCTACTTTTTTTCTGACTGCAAATTCTGCACGATTTTCCTGCAAGTTCAATTTGACCTTCATACGACCTTCTACAGGTGACCTTGACCTTAGACCTTAATGCATACCTGAACATAAAATTTCCCGCTCTTTCAATTGCCGTTGTCAAAAATAGGGGTTCCCATTAAAAAAAAACAAAATTAACCTTGAAATAACCTTGACAGCGAGGTCAAAGGTCAAATACAAGGTCACCATTAAATTTCTCGGGAAAAAGTACTGAAGACTTTATGTTAATTTCAATTTTCTTTTTTAAATTTTCTAAAATTTTCTGGGGTTTCCATACTTTTTCCTCACCCTGTATAGTAGCATTATACTGTCAAATGACAATATACAAAAAATACGTTTTTTTTCATTATATTTATAAGTGTTTGATTATCCGGGTCTAATTCAAAATAAAAAAAAAATGAATAGCAAAACTACAATTTTAAGAAAATAAATAAATAAATTGTTAAATTTCCATAATATACTTCTATTTCTGAAATTTAAATTTTCAAACAATAATTAATAAATTAGCGGATTTCAATTTAGGTAATTCAAAATTTTGTGAGAATTTAACAATTCGTTTATCTTATAACTTGATCTCAGAGTCGGTGAATTGTAGTTACGGAAATTTTATTTTTTTTCTATTAAAAATATAGACGTTATTTGAAATGTGGGAAATTTCATAATTCTGTAATAATATACGTTTTTGTCAATTTATATTGTTATATTGTTATATTTATATTCGTTATTTTTTTTATTTTGTATAAGTTCTGAATATCTACGCAATTTTTTTTTCCTTTGAATTTAAATATTCAATATTTTCCAAGGGAACTTAAGAAAAATTTTCATTCTTTCAAGAACCTTGCAAAGTTTTTAATTCTAAGTCTGTCCTATTTTTCATGTAACAATTTTTAGCGTTACAAATTAGACGTTTTTATAGTTTCTCAGCGTTAAAATTCCAAAAATGAACCAATATTGTTGAAATTTTTGTTTGAATTGTCGAAAAGTATTTTATTTGTTCATGAAAGTTTTCTACAATCCAAAAACGGGATTATTTCTGATGACTGAATTTGCAATATTAGTATCTTATTGTAGATTTGTTAGACTGTACTTAAAATTACAACATCCTATAAAATCTGCAAATGAAATACAATGAAAATGTTAATCTCTCTTAACTTGGAAACCATTAAAATTTATTTAATTTTTATATGGGAGCTACAGTTTCAGTTCTTCTTAGAATTCAGGGCTTGGAAAAATAAAAAAATATTAAAATTATATGTTCCTTCCGCATAATAACAAAATATAAATAATTATTTAAAATTCTAAATTAAAAAATATCTAATTTTTAAATTTCTGCATGAGAGAATTCGAAATCAGAGCAGTTTTGTGTCAATAAAGTATGTTAAAATAGACCAGGTGTGTAAATAAGTCTAATGATTTTTCGCGTCTGAAAGATTAACTTCTAAACACGTACAGTTGCTGGAAGTGACATGGGCTATTTATAAGTTACAGAATATTTCCTACTCATTGCATCAATATTTATTAATTAGCATATACTTATTTTCAACCATGGAATTTATTAAATATTTCGAAAATGTAATTGAATCATTTTTCATTCTTCTTTAATTGCTTATATTCTTCTAATTGAATTAGTGGAATTTCATTTTTAATTATTAAAATTTTACTAATATTTTGCTTGAATAAGAAAAGTTTGTTTTTAATTTTTTAAATCATTTTCTTGTCCCCTTGCATAAAAAAACACTTTTTTTATAATTTCATGAAAGTTTTCCCTTTTCTCGTTTTTTGTTTTAATTTTAAATAAATATATAGAAAACATTAAAAAAATACAACTATTTTTGGCTGAAAGTTATTAAAATCGTGCTCTGCAATAATAATATTTTTAAAGTTCGTAATTTCACAGAAAAAACAAAAAATTTCTTTGACTGATACAAATATAATATGGACGGTATCTTTTCCATGTAATATGGAATTAATCCTTTCATACCAAATTTTATTTTTTTTGTTTAAATTTAATGAATGGTATGATTTATCTTAAAACTGTTTGAATTTTTTTTAACTTATCAATTTTTATTTAAAATACTTACGATTGCAAAAAAAGTTAAACATTTTCTTATATCGTTGGTAAAAATAATTTCATAGTGTCCAAATTTTTAAAACATAATTTTTAATCTTAAGTATCACCTTTGAAATTTAAGTGGAAAAGTTAGAAATTTGTAGAATTTGTATTGTTTAAATAAATAAATTAAAAAATTTATAGTTAAACAGTTGCGAATTGAAACGTTTATAATAAAAAATCTACACATTTATTACTTGAAAAAGAAAATTTTCGAAATTTGAACAAATTATATAATACTACTTGGTAATAGACAATTTTGACATTAAAAGTTCAAATTAAAAATTTTTACAAATCAAAAATTTAAACAATGCAATTTTAAAAAATGAACTAATTTAATATTTTAAATGGAAATTTCGGATGCCTAAACTTTTTACAATTGAAACGATTCCTAATTCGAAACACTGAAATAGCAGTGCATAAAATTATACAATATAAATTAAAACATTGAATAAAAAAAATGTTTCCCAGAAAAATTGTTGATTTTTAGTACCAACAAATTATTGCTTCACAAAAATTTAAATTTGAAACTTCAAATAAAAAAATCACATTCTCAGAAAAAACAAATAAAACCTCAAATCAATAAAAAGAACAGAAAAGATACTTTCTCAAACAAAAAGATTAATTTTTTTACCAATAAAATCGAATTTTAACAAAATACACAAATTTAAAAAAATAATTAAATAAAAAAATTTAATTGTGAATTTGAATTTCTGATTTTTAAGAAAAAAGCAGTCGGAAATTTTAAAGTATTTTAAATATTTTAGGGATTTTTAAGGATCTAAGGAATTTTTAAGAGCAATACAAATTTTAAGAGATTTCCAAATATTTCAAAGACTTGTAAATTTTTTGGGATTTTTTAAAAGATTCCAAAAAGTTGCTAAAGTATATAAAAAGATTCCATTGATTAAAAAATTTTTGAGGTATTGCAGTAGATTTCAATAATTTAAATATATTTTTAAAGAATTTTAAAGAACTTAGATTTAATTAAAATTTCTTTTTCCTTTTTTGTCAATCTAAAACAATAAAATATACAATCTTGTTATTTTGGGTTGAATTCTAAATTTTTAACGACATTGAGTTATAATTTTATAATTTTTCTCAGTTGAATTTTTTGTCTGGTTTTTTCATTTGAACTATTGAAATATTTATTCAGAGAGAAAACTGATAAATATTTTAAAGCATTTCAATATGTTCCCTAGGAAAAGAAGCTTTTCAAGAATGCTTGCAAGATTTTTCATTTTTTACCTTAAATTAATTGTAAAAGCATGCTGAAATTTTTTAAAAACAATTTCGAAAATTATAGAAAAAGAATCTAAAGAATTACAAGAATTTTTTTTTATTTTTGAGAATTTAAAAAAGATTGGTAAATATTTTTAAATTTTTAAAGATTTAAAAAAATGAGAAACTAAATCCTCATTTTTTAAGATTGTTTAAAAGTACGTAATTAAGAATAAGAAAAATTAATAATTAAATTTGTCAAAATTTATGTCACAATCTTTATTTTTCATCTTCTTTTTTTTTAAATGTTATGAAAACTTTAAATTTTTTCAAAAGATATTCCGAAGTTTCATTAGTTTTAAAACATAAAAATTAGTCAAATAAAACTATATTGAGTTTATTATTTTTTTAATCAATTCTACTAGAAATAATAACAAAATTTTAATTTTAGGTTTTTTAGTTTCGGGAAGCAGATATTATTATTATATTTACTTAAAAAATATCGTAAATTATCTAAATGAAAAATTGATATTATATGCAGCAAAATTAGAATTCATTGATAAAATGCTAATTGAAAAAAATATTGCATGCTGATCTAAATTTATTTTTTTGTTCTAAATCTAGAGTCGAATAACTCTAAATTTTTTCAGTTTCACCTACATACAAATTATTTAAGAAAAATATCCTAATTTTTTCGTCTTTAATTTTTAATTGAAAAGATGAATTTTCTACCCGAAAAACTGGTTAAAAATTGTTAATAATTAAAAACATCATTTTTAAATTTAGAAAGATTTGTAAATTTTTGAAGATTTGGAACAAAATTTGTTTTTAAAGATGTTTCAAAAATAATGAATATTATTGAGGAAAAGTTTAATCAAAAAAATGTCTCAGTAAATGAAAAATAATTTTTTTTAGTAAATGAATAAAAAACAAAATCGATGAATTTTCAAGAAAATAGTTAAGTTTTTA
This sequence comes from Druon quercuslanigerum, assembly GCA_010014905.2. Classification (NCBI taxonomy): domain Eukaryota; kingdom Metazoa; phylum Arthropoda; class Insecta; order Hymenoptera; family Cynipidae; genus Druon; species Druon quercuslanigerum. The sequence goes on from JAAAKG020047742.1 coordinate 20,834, forward strand.
ACCCAAAGAAAATAAATTTTAAACCAAAACAAAAATATTTGCAATTTAGTTAAAATAAGTATTTTTTAATCAAGAATAATAAAATTTTTTCCAACTTAATTTCAATTTCCAACTGAACTGATAAATCTTTGATAAAAAATAATCGATTCTCAAAGAAAAATTTAATAGTTTATATTTCAATAAAAAATATTATCGAAATGGTTTAATCAAACCAAAAAATACCAATTATCAACAAATTATTATAGCCTTAATTAAAACAGACTAATTTTTAAACCAGAAAGAGGAATTTTCAAAAAAATAAGTGAATTTTCTTCTAGAAACATCATTTTTGCGGCAAAAATTTTACAGCTACACTTTTAGTCAAAAAATTAATTTTTCACAAAAAAGAAGAATTTTCAACAAAATAGTTAGATAAGTAACCAATTAAAGAAATTTTTGACAAAATAGTTAAATTTTTTACCAAAAAGATGAATTTTCATTTTAAAAAAGTGCAACAAAATTGATGAGTTTGAAAGTTAAAAAGATAAATTTTCAACCAAAACTGAAGTAATTACATCTTCATTAAAATAATTAATTTTAAATCAAAAAAGGTAATTTTTGACGTAGTTAAAGTTGTAATAGTTGCTATTCCAATTAAAAAATGTATTGAATTGCTATGGAATTAAACCAAAAATACGAGTTTTTAAAAAATGAACTTAACCTTCACCAAAAGAGACTAATTTTCAAAACAAAAAATTAATCATTCAATAAAATAGTCATACTTTTAAGCAACAAGATTAAATGTGTATCAAACATTAAAATATATTTTGTACCAAAAAAGATTAATTTTTTAAAAAGAAGTAATGTTCAAACAAATGTTGATGTGAACTTTCAAAATAATGGTCAGATTAAAGACAAAACTCGAAAATACAGAAATTTTTAAGCAAACAGCTTAATTTTGAACTGATGAAGGTAAATATTTAACCAAAAATGAAATAGTTACATTGTCAGTTGAAAAATCAGTTTTCAAGAACAAAACTTTTTAAAATATACTTTAAGTTTGATTCATTTTTATTTAAATATTCTAGAAAATTCATTTCTTAAATTATTATAAGCAGTCCTAAGAAAATTAAAAAAATATATTAATTTTTAAAAAAAGTCTGGAATTTTGGTTGGTCAGAAAAATTTCAGTGATTTAGAAAATAAATCTGGCAAAAAATTGTAGGTCATTGATAATAATGGGAAATAATTCTGTAGTGAACACTTTGCTACCACACTATAATTCGTAAACTTTCTGATATTTTAAAACAAATAAGAAGAATTAAATAATCGACAAAAAATTATTTTGAGGACTTAGAGAAAATGTAAAAATTGAAATGTTTTGAATTTTATTTTAAGAGATTAACTGTAAATTTTAGGGATTTCAAAAGAATAAAAAATGTTTTAACATTCATGAGAAAATTCCAAATGATTCTTTTGTAAAATAAATTTGAAAAAAATTACAAATTTTTCAAAAACATTTAAAAAGAGTGTAAAAGACTTTGAATCAAAGCTTTTCAATTTTGCCATATTACATCATTTTAGAAAAAAGTTGATCAAGTTTAAAAGAAATTCAGAAGTTTTGAAATTCTTTCAGAAATTTAACTGTTCTGTTAAAAGTTAATTTTTTGTTTAAAAACTTAACTATTTCCCTAAAAAATTACTTTTTATTTTTAAAATTTATATCTGAGTGTTAAATTTTAACTGAGATCTTTTTTATGGAATTCTACTAGCCTATTTGAAATCTCTAACAAAAAACTATAAATTCCACAAAATATAATTTTTTCGAAGAATATAATTTTAAGACTTTATCATTTTTATAGTTTTAACAAATTTTTCAATATTTAAAAAGGCGAGCATGATACATTGTTTTTAAATTTTAATTAATAAAGAATTGAGTTTGCTTTTTATTATTCTAAAAAATTCTTAATATTATTTGTATTCAATTTGAAACTGTTTTTTGCAGTTAGTTATTATTTCTTTGAGAATAACCGGGAAACTCTGGTTTAAATTTTTATCAAGGCATCAAACTATTTGTATAAGATGGACCTGCGTGATGAAAAGAATATTTTTTTTTTCTGACGAAATATTTCCTGCTATTTCAAGATCTGAAAAGAAATCCTTCAGCTTCAATTTGGTTTCTTTCCATCTTTTAGCTTTGAAATTAAAAATTTAACTGCTTTTTTACAAAAGTCATCTTTTTAGCTTAAAAATTCAACGATTCTTAAAAAATTTATACATTCTTTGATTAAAAATATTTTTTTAAATATACATTTATTTTTCAATTCTTGTCAATGTAACAAATGATCAAATTATTTTGAAATTTTTGCTAAAGTTTTCGATACTTTAAAATACTTTAAAATTTTTCAGATTCCTTTCTGAAAATTTATAAAATCTTCCGAAATTTTAAAAAATATTTGTAAATTTTGTCTCCAATTAATTTTATGAAATAACAATAATTTATGATTTCCTAGAAATGTTCCTAGGCATGTTTGGAAATATTTTTGAATCTTTTTAGTAACTTCAAAATCCCTTCTTGTTTTAAAACATCGTTAAAGTTTTCTAAGCAATTAGTTTTTTTTGCTAAATATGAATTTTTCGGTTTCAAATTCATCTGTTTGATAGAAAATTTCCATTTTCGAAAAGTCCTAAACTTTAACTAATTTAGTTTAACAATTTTTTTTTAAATTCCCTATTTCTTTCTTTAACCTAGTGCAAAACTTAACTAAATTTTTTAAATTAAAAAAATAATTGGGATCGTTTCCAAGCTTTATTTCCTTTGTTCTTAAATCTTGATTATCAGACGTGTACATGAAGGTTACACTAAAGCAATCATTTTAAGTTCATCACAGAAACTCTGTAAATATCAAACAGTTACGCCACTTCCCCATGAAAGTCTCGTTTCGTTTGTAGTTTTATTTGATCAGCTGCTTGTCTGAAAAAATTTGCCTGGTCCCTTTTTTGTGTAATTTTTTTAAGAGAAAAAAATGGAAACCCATTTATCAAAAATATATTGTAAATTAAAGCTCGGATTTATGTATCATAATTAAATATTATAATAATTTTACTTAAGGCAAAATAATATTTAAAAATCAGTAATTTTATTTTATTCAAGAATAATTTCTGAATGTTTCTAAACAGCATTGTTAAAAGAGAATAATTTCATTGAAAAGGATTTTTTAATATTGGAAAATAATCATTTTTTTCACGATTTTGCAGAGTTTTAGGAATACTTTGAATCAGTTCAAAAGATTCTTTTAGATCTCAACTTTTTAAGATTTTGTAAAAGTAGTTTTTAGAGAATTGTAAATGTTTCAAGATGTTAAATTTTTTTTAATGATTTCTGGTTAACTCTCAAATGGGTTTTCCATTTCCCATGTTCCTTTCCCCTTTATCATTCCACTTTACCATTTCCCTTTTCCTTTCCCATTTGCACTTTACCCTCATTTTCCCCTTTCATCTGCCTCATTCCCCTTTCCCTTTTCATTATTTCGCATCTTCCCTATACAATTTCCGTTCCGCTTTAACCCTCTTCTCATTTCCCTCTTGAATTTTTATTTTCCCTCTTCCAATTCCCTTTACCGTTTCCCCTTCCCTTTTGCCGATTGCCTGTTTCCTTTCACCATTTCCCTTTTTTTTTATTTCTCCGTTCCGCATACCCCTTTTCTTTATCCTATTCAACCCTTTCCCCTTTTACCCTTTTACCCCTTTCTCACTTCCCTTTACCATTTCCCTTTTCCTTTCCATTTTTACTTAACAACCGTTTCTCTTTGTCTCCTTCATTTGCCTCATTCCCCTTTCCCTTTTTACTCTTCTCCATTTCCCTATACAATTTCTGTTCCGCTTTACCCCTTTCTTATTCCCCTATGCATTTTAATTTCCCCTTTCCCACATCCTTTTAAGGTTTCACTTTCCCCTTTTCACCGTTTTCCCTTCCCTTTTGCTGTTTCCCTGTTGCCTTTTCACCATTTCCTCTTTTCTTTATTTTTCGTTCTACTTACACCTTTTCTTTGTCCTATTCTCCGCTTTCCTTTTTTACTTTTCTCTTTTACCCCTTTCCCGTTTCCCCTTTTACTTTTTCCTGTTCACCATTTCCAAATTTTCATTTTCTTCCACCCTTTTTTTACCCTATTCCCTTTTTATTTTCCCCTTTCCCCTTCCCCTTTTAAGATTTCCCTATTCGAACTTTCCCCATAGCCTTCATCATATTTCTCTTATTTCTAATTTCTTCTCTTTTTCCTTTCACACTGCCATTTACCATGTCCCTTTGCCTTTCCATTTTCACTTAACAACCGTTTCCCTTTCTCTTTTTTCACTTATTTGCCTCATTACCCTTTCCCTTTTTACTCTTGTCCATTTCCCCATACAATTTTCGTTGCGCTTTACTCCTTTCTTATTTCCAACATGCATTTGCATTTCTCCTTTCCCCACCCCTTTTCAGGTTTTCCTTTCTCCTTTTCACCGTTTTCCCTTCCCTTTTGCTGTTTCCCCTTTTCTTTGTTTCTCCGTTCCGCATACCCCTTTTCTTTTTCCTATTCTCCCCTTTTCCCATTTATTTTTCTCTTTACTCCCCTTTTCTTATCCCCCCTTTTTCTTTTCCCTGTTAACCCTTTCTGATTTCTCCTTTCTTGCAACTATTTTCTCTCTTCAAAAAAGGACGTTTTTCGTTATTTTTCATATTTCAATTAAAAAAAAAATATGTGTGGTGTGGTATAAAGTTTATAAGCGAAACTATTCGTTTCTAAGATTTCTAAAAAAAAAATCGTCTCCTTTTCAATATTTCGTATTGAGTATTTTTTAAAATAAAAATACATAATTTTAGAAATTTTAGAAGACAGGTGCAAACTATTAAAAAATTGAAATTGATATTTTGTAGAATCCTGTATAACCAAAAGTTTCATTTAGATATTTTTTTCTTATCCAGTATAATTTTAAAAAGTTTTTTTTACATTTCTTCAACTTCTTTCTTGCAGAATTTGAAAAATGACAATCTCCTGATCAGAAAAAGCCAGGCAAAGTTAATAATTGATTTTTGATGAAAAATCAAACTGTTTAATAGAAAATTCGATAATTTCTTTTTTAAAAAATTCATTTTTTGAAAACGTACCTATTATGTCGACAATGCGTGTTTTTCGGTGAAACATTCAACTATTTCGGAAAAAATTTGTCTTTTGTCTTGGAAATTCATTTTCTAGAGAATTCCCTTTTTTAGTTCAAAAACTAAAATCCTGGATAAAACCCCTTTTTTCTCTCAACTTAAAAATCTTTCCTGATTGAAAAATCAAATATTTTAGAGAAAATTCATATTTTTTTAATTCAAAGTTCAACTAGCATTTCTACCTGAGATTATAATTTCTTAACTCAAGATTTACCCTGATGCAAGTAAAGCATCTAAACTTTACTCTAAACTTTTACTTTCTTTATTATTTTCCTTTTTTTTCTATTTCAAAAAAAATCCCCTATTTCTTTTTTTTGCTTAAAATGATTGATCTCTTTCGCTTGAAAATTCACCAATGTTGTTAGAAATTTGATTTTTTGGTTTAAAATTAAAAATGAATTTGTTTTGGTGAAGGGTTTAAATAGTTTGTTGAAAATGGAATCATTTTGCTGAGTCGCCAATTATTTTGTTAACAAGAAATCGGTTTCTGTTTTCCTAGTTTTCCTAATAAAGAAAACAATTTGTATGGTTTCTGCACTTTATTTTATTATTTCTTAAACAGCGATTATCACACATGGAATTTTCTTCAATCTGATAAGCATGCAATCATTTAGTATTCGTCAGAGGAATTCTTTAAAGATCAAATAATTGCGTCATTTTACCTTGAGATTTTTAATTGCTAATCACTCAAGACTAACACTAATTTTTTTAAATGTCTTATTGTTCATTAAATATGATATAAAATTAACATTCCTTCGACATCTGTGTTTTATTTGATAAGCCGTTTGTATTGAAAATAATTTTTGTTTGCTTTTTTCTTTTATCGTACTTCAATCATGTCTACAAAATTAAAAGTCGAATTATTTAAAATCATGTTATAAATTAAAGTTGTAGCAATTATGAATTTTTATTTCTGATTCATGGAACAATTAAAAGCTGTTTTGATATTAAAATCTTTAAACATTTTTTTACCACAAACGATAACATTTTCCTGTGTTAATTAAATTTAATTTTGAACTTTCTTATGCTTACCCTGTCATTCATTTTCAATTTTTCTGAACATATTTTTCTCGTAGATAAACAGAGCAAAAACAGTATTTATAGTACATATTTACACACGGTTGAGGAATGAAAAGATTTTGAAGGTAACTTAAATAAAGTGACGTTAAGAAATAAAATTTTTACTTTATTTTCCCGTATATGAATAAGAAGACCAGATTCGAGGTACAGGAAGATTGAAGCATACATTTAAAATAATAGTGTTTAACATAATATGGCTAAATAATTCAAATAAATAATTATTGCTAAAAAATATAAATAATAAATTTGTGCATATTTGAAATTATAAAATTTTAAGAACTTTCGGTCTCAAAAAACTAAATATTAAGCGATTAAAAATTTATGATTCTACGCGATACACATCAAACCACTTTTTGATTCCGATCCTGCTATTTATTGGAGATTCCGCGCATTCATCGCGGGTCATTTCTTTAACTGCTCCACTGTTCATGTTTATTTTCGCCCGAATTGCAGGCTTACCAATAGGTTTATACATTCCACGAAAAAATGAGTTTCTGTTTGTTTTTTTTTCTAAGATTGCAAAAACGTCACCATTGGACGTTGACAATACAATTTGTGCTTCGGTTGGCATGGGGACGAGAATATGATTTTCGACTTTCAATCGAATTGGCTTATCTGGAGGAAAAACGTATCTTCGAAGTTCAAATGTCCGGTTTAAATTAATCGGGGGAACAAGTCTAACGAATTTAAGCTCTTCAACTTTATATCCTAATACGTTGCGAATAGGTGGTCTGGCACGAGGAGACCTAGACCTGGCACGAACGAGAATTTCAGCAGAAGAAGTAGATTCGGCATCGGACTGAGGACTGGCAGGAGGACGTGACGCTGAAGAGGGCTGACGTCTGACAGAACGAAGTGACCTTCTAGGAGAATTTTTCTCAGGAGAAGAAGCAAAAGGAATCGATCGAGGAAAACTAGGGCCAGCTTCATCTTCGGACGAAGAATCGGACTCTGAACTCAATTCTGCAACAATAAATAGACGAGTATGCATTTAATTAAATCTCAAAAATTCTGCTTTGTGTATAGTTTGAAGTATTTTTTCTCAGAATATTTATATATTATATCAGTATATTTACCAAAAGAATTGAGGACAATAGCCAAGGATAAGAGAACAGTACATACAATCCGCATATTTTCCGATTACACGTCCAAATGATTCAAGTATTAATCGGGAATTTGACTAATGAAGGACTAGTGAATACAAAACAGCTTCATTAGCTAATAAAATCAACTCTGTGCCCGTTATCTGTAACACTAGGAGCATAAACGTTTTCCTTATGAGGTATTTGCATTTGATAAGAGTGAGTTTCAAGGAAAAAAGGTTAGTTACACAGATCATTAAAACTGACGTCATTATTTATGTAATCTTATACTCTTGTTTTTAACATTGTGATATTTGATGAAAATGTTAAATGTATTATTTTTTTTTCTTTAAAATTTTACTCTGGTGAACTTGGCTTTTCAGCATCGCCACGTACTAACTCAATTGAATGATGAAATGAGGATCCTATGAGTTTATTTAATGCAATGTTTGAAATATCTTGCGATGAGGCTGTAGGTAAAAAATTATGAGCATGGTATAGTTTGTAGTTCGTCTTTTACCGCTATTATACTTAAACAGCGCGCGTTGTTGGTGACAACATTCACCTCTAGATGCTTTCTTAGAGCTACTATTATTATTATAATAAATGTTGTCACAGGCTTAAAATAGCTTCTGCTTAAAAAGTCAAAGGCATTTTTTTGTTAAGATTGGATTTTTATATTTTTGGAATAATTTGGCACGGGACTGTCACGGTATATATCATCAGTCACAGACGCATTTTGATAATGCCATTAAGTAATCTGAGGAGAGTAGAGTGCCCCCACATATTGGACAAAGCCTAGTTTTAGCTTATTATTGACGGACTGGCTTGTGGTAAAGTGCACGATGGGGGACCTACGTCTCAAGGTGGGCTCCGAACCACCAGAACCTCATTAAATGTGAATAGAAAAATTTCCAGAGTTACCGGCTCAGGGATTTAACCTCGGACTTCTAAAGTAAAGTCCGAGCATCTAACTAACAAAACCACCGAAGCTTTTTTATTATTCTTATTTTTATTATTATTTCTACTATTATTGAGAAATTGTAGGCTCCAGAAGCTACGATCATGGTTTTTTAAAGAAAATAATTACAACGCAACCAGAATGTATACATCGTCCACTCCTGTTCCTCCTATTGTAGAAGGTAAGCAAGAACGAGAAATTGACGCAAAATACTCCGTACAGCTAGTCTTAAAAAAAATTTTTCTGTTACCTTTTTTGTGTAATGTTCTGAACAGCACAGAAAAATGAAAACCCATTTATCAAAAATGTTAAAATAATGTTAATAATTGTTTTTTCACTATTTTGCAGAGTTTTAGAAATACTTTGAATTAGTTCAAATGATTCTTTTAGATGTCAACTTTTAAAGATTTTTTTAAAAGAGAGGTTTTGAAAGAATTGTAAAAGATTTCAATGTGCGTTTTTAAATGGGTTTTTATTTGCAAAACTTAATTCTCAACGAAAGCTTAAAAAAAAATTTTGTCAATATTTCAAAAGATTAAAAAAATGTAATGGAAAAAAATCTTGAAGATCTCAAGGCCATTTTTCAATTTTTAAAGTCTATAAAAAACATTTTAAAATCCTAATCAAATTAAGGGACGGGCATTTAAACAAATTGAAAATAATTGACAATGTGCAAAAAATTAAAAAAAAAATTAATAATAAAATTTAGATTTGTGATAATTTCTAATCTTTTCAATAATTTCAAAAGGATTCAAGATCAAATTGTTCTAAGATTTCCGCGAAAATTAGAAATTTATTTTTATTTTGTCATATAAATGATCCCTTTCCCATGTTCCTTTCCGGTTTCTCATTCCCCTATCCTTTTTCACTTTTTCCCATTTCCCCTATACCATTTCCGTTTCACGTTACTCATTTTCCCGCTTGCATTTTAATTTCCACATTCTCATCCCCCTTCACCGGTTTCCTGTCCCCTTTTTACAGTTTCCTCTTCCCTTTTACCGTTTCCCCGTTGCCTTCCACCATTTCCCCTTTCATTTATTCTTTGTTCTACTTACAGCTTTTCTTTTATCTATTCTCCCCCGGTTACTTTTGTCTTTATTCCTTTTCCCATTCCCCCTTTTTCTTTGCCTTGTTCACCTTTCCGGTTTCTAATTTTCTGCTATTCTTTTTCTTTACCCTATTCCCTTTTTCTGTTACCCTTTCCCCTTCCCCTTTAATTCGTTCGCTTTTCAACCTTTTCCCGTACTCTTCATCCTTTTTCTCTTTTTCCTATTTCATCCTTCTCTTTTTTCTTCCACCCTTTCTCATTTCTCTTTACCATCTGCCTTCCTATTTTCACTTTATAGCCGTTTCTCTTTCTCGTTTTCTTCTTTCATTTTCTTCATTCTCCTTTCGCTTTGCATTCCTTTCCATTTCTCCCATACTATTTCCGATCCACTTTACCCCTTTCTTATTTCACCCCTTGCATTTTCATTTACCCTTTTCCATACCCCTTCACCGTTTTCCTGTCCCCATTTCACAGTTTCATCTTCCCTTTTACCGTTTCCCCGTTGCTTTCGACCACTTCCCCTTTTATTTATTTCTCCGCTCCGCTTACACCTTTTTCCCCCAGTTTTCTATTCCTTGTTCACCTTTCCGGTTTCTCATTTTCTACTATCATTTTTCTTTTCCCTATTCCCTTTTTCTGTTACCCTTCCTTCTTCCTCTTGTACTCTTTTCCTTTTCAACCTTTACCCGTACCCTTCATCCTTTTTCTCTTTTTCCTAATTCCTCCTTTTCTTTTTTCTTCCCCCCTTTCTCATTCCCTTTTTACCATTTCCCTCCCCATTTTCACTTTATTGTCGTGTATTGTTTTCCCCTTTCATTTTCCTTATTCCCCTTTCCCTTTTTATTCTTTTCCATTTCTACCATACCATTTCCGTGCCGCTTTACCCCTTTCTCATTTCACCCCTTGAATTTTCATTTTCCTTTTCCCAGCCCCCTTTGCCGTTTTGCTTTCCCTTTTCACGGTTTCTCCTTACCTTTTGCCGTTTTTCCGTTGCCTTCCACCTTTTTCCCTTTTATTTATTTTTTCGTTTCGCTTATCCCTTTTCTTTTTCTAATTTTCCCAAAATTTAAACAGATAAATTTTTAAGTTAAAAAAATTACATTTTAGTTTAAAAATTATTCCTCAACAGCAGATGAATTTTCAACTAAAATAATTGGAAATTTAACTGGGATAGTTGAGTTTTAATCTAAACAGATTAATTTACAACTAAAATGATACATTTTCAGAAAAAAAAATTATTTTTTCATCCGTTACTCAAAAATTTTATTTGAGGATTAAGAATTTACATTGGATACATTTTCCAATCATTATTTATCATAAATGTTAAATTTTAATATTAATGTCATTCATAATCAGCACGCTAGCAGTGACCAATGGGATTTTGGCTCGAGGCAATTACAGTTCAAAAAGTTCCGAAGATTGGGAACACTGGTCATCTTTCTTTGCTTAAAAAAAACCCTATGTATATTTTTAACTCCTGAATAAGGTTTTTGCTGTTATGGAAAAATGTTGAATTACATATGTTAGTTTTTAAAAGTACAAATGTACTATTAGAAGTGAAGTAGGATCGTTGCAAGAGCCAGATTTCATTTGTTTTCTAATTTTAACACAAAGACTATAAGTAGATAACCAATTTGACTGTATAAATGTTCCTAAAGTCTCTATGATGTTATTTAATTTAAAAAAAGACAAGGTTATTGTAATATTTTAAAATACTAATAACGTATTAGTAAATTTTTTCCGAAATAAAGTATTTAAGCCACGTTTCTTTTACCAATATATAGAGAAGATAATTTAATAATGAAGAATGTCATTTTCCTGAAGACATTATTAAAAAAAGATTTTGTAAATGCAATCAAATCCAATTATTTTATTCTGTATTCTAATTTTAAAAAACATAACATCTGCAAAAGCCTTCTTATTCAATATACATAATACCGTTCTTAATTCCAAGAGAATGAATGAATTCGTTGAGAAAAGCAATAAATAAAGACAAATTAATAATTATTTGTTCAAATAGTAGTCACTTCTATAAGACAATTGGACATTTGTGGAATAACGAATTCAAAAATCCAGCTGATACCAACCCGAATTTGCAAGCGGTTGACTTGTGAATTCGCCTTGACGCTGTTCTTTTCCAGTGCGCTCTGTTACGCCCTGGCGCTGCAATAGTTAATTGTCTTGTAGAGCAGCGCACTGCCATATTGAATTTGTGGATTCGTAACCTGTCATTGTATGGTTCAAACCACTAGCCGCGAGAACAGGTCACGTTTAAAACAAATGTCACTGAACACATAGTCATGTGTAATAAATACAGTTGATTTATTTACTCACAAATCGTCATTTGCAATTTCTTGGTGAACAATATATTCTTGGATAACTTCACGGGTATAAACGATACTTATAATTTAAAGAAATTTGTGATAGACGCGGCATATTTGAAACGGCTCAAATTGATTATCAGAAAAACTTTGGCTAAATTACTAAAGTACTTTACAAATTTTATTTTAATTTTAGGCATCTGTGCAGTTCTATGATTAATTAACAAGCTTGCGACAATGGAAAAGTTCATATTTAGCGAAAATTCACGATCATTCAGATACTGGATAAAAATGTGCTGAAAAAAATCTTAACCCCTTTAGCCAACAAGATTTACCAATTATTTTTAAGAAGTTTTAATATATTCGTAGGTGCTTTAATAACCTTATTTAATAAAAGATGGCTGAGAGAGGAAGAATAAAACCATTTTTTAAGAACAAAAAAAATTTTCCAGGCAATTTGCGCAATTTCCTGTCGCTAGTTCAATGCAGAAAAGTGCAGCTAACCAGAGGGTAACTAGGGACTGCAGAGCGAGAGAACGAGTTTGTAAATAACATCGAGCAATCGCTGAGAGCGAGTCGTATAAATATCTTATTATTCGTAAATCTATGGGTATTCAGTATATCATATTCATGAAAAGCCTAACGAATGCCTTCACCACAAGACTCAGATTGATTCTGAATAGCTCTTTCAAGTCGGGAAAAAATCAGGGCATTCAATACCTGTGTCCTCCCTGTCCTTGCCAACTAATTCGAGCTCATCAAATGTTATAGCACCGGCCTTCAATGGGTAAAAAAACCGTCAGCCTAGAAATAACGAGGCATTGAATGCACCAAAGTAAGTGACAGTGCGTACAGTTGGAGACAGACAGCCATACACAGAGAGCATTCCAAAACGTTAGATCAACATGAAGTAGATAGTGAGGAATTCCCTGTTTGTGTGGAAAAGAATGTTTTGTATCCAGAAACAAAAGGATTCGTCATTTCGATTCAGTACAAGGTGTTTGGCGCCAAAAATTATCACAAATACATCGAGTAAGTTATTGATGGCTCTCGAGTAATGGTTCTGAGAGAATACACTCACAGGCATACTGACGCTGCGTAAATTTGACATCAGCAACTTGCCCTTAAACTTAAGACTCTTAATTGAGATATTACTCCTGAGATAAAAAATTTATATATAGATTATATCGTGGAAAAAAGTGATATTTTTTATTTGGGGGCATTTTTTTTCATGCATACCCATAGCTATACACTTTGTGATATAGAAACCAACTTTTTTAAACTTCTAAGACTACGTAAATTATGACATCAGTTATAAATAAATGTGAATTCACATTTTTCAGTTGAAATTGACTCTTTTCAAATATATTTATCTCACGAGGACAAGGCTGACGCAAGAAATGTATTAGATAACGACTATAGTACATATTCTATAGACTGATAGAAGCTATAGAATATTATTTAGAATAGAATACTTCATCATCGTTAACCAAATTCCTTGATAAAAAGTTTAATCAGTCGTTCCATTAATTAGAAAAGATGAAGAATAATTTGACTCTGGCCATATCGTTATGCGTTATCCTCAATTCCATTGGTAAATACTAAATATAATAGTAGATAGTATATCTGTAAAACTACAAATCGAAATTTTGACTTTGCTGAATTGTAAAAATACGTGTTCTTATCAACTCATTTCTGCTAGTCTAAACTTCAATTTGCACAAAAAGGAAACTCCCTACTCTGCTCGTGCACAGTTCGAATACTCTAAATAGTTTTTTTAAAAAATGGTACAAGAACAAAAAATCTAAACCTAAATCATATCTAATTTCTGGTTCCTTTGATATAAGCACTTGTATTAAAAATAATTATGCGTTTAAAGTGATTAGTTTTATTGATTAGCATTTCAAAAAAGATGTTCTAATCGATGTTGCGATCTATATTGATAAGATGTAAAAAAAGTAGTATAATAAAGGGTGGACCAAAAATGCATGGGAAATTTTTTTTCTTAAACTCTTATGCATATCGTCCCCAAATTTGTTTGAATCCGCGAAAAAGTTAGTGTATTTTATTGTAGAAAAAAATTATTAATAGAGGTTCCGCAAACCGCATGAAGTTCAACAAAGTTACCAAATTTCAGAAAACATAAGTGTTGAAACAAATTAATTTTATTATTTATACCTTTCTCATACTATAGTAATGTAAAGCAGTTGCGTTTTTTCTAAAATTTTCCACTGTTTGCCAAATTTTCACTTAGTGAACTTATAAGAAACTGCGCCTTCATAACTCTCTTTAAAGAAAAAATTGCTAAACTTAAATTGTATGGATACAAATAATTATCAGCTAAAAGTTGTATGATGGAAAATTGTTATAAGCTTTATGGAGTTTGCCGAACCTCTAAATATATTCAAAAAATCTGCTTTACTTTTTTGTGGAATCAAATAAATTGGTGGGCAATGTGCATGAAAATTCAAAAAAAATTAGGCTAACTTAGTAGCACATCTAGAACATTAAAAAATATATAAAAACAGTTCTTACAATGCTCATATTTCAAGTCTGCCACTATATAAAAGAATTGACAATTTATTAAAAGAGGTGATAAGTCAGGTTGGTAACTGTAAATAATACGTATGCCTTGTAAGAATGTTTTTTCAACGAGTTTCGCTCGTGTTTTGTACATGGCGACAGCTAGAACTTTTTTTCGACAAAAAAAGGAGCACAATTGAATTTCCTATAAGAAAAAAATACTTTTAAAAATAAAATTGATTTTAAAAGATTCCAGAGGCCCAAGGCTTTCAGCGAAAAGAATTATTAGGTGTTAGAAGAATCTCATTCCTGGATTAAATTTAAGTCTCTATATCTTGTTGCAGGATTAGGTTCACAGTCCAGGAGTTTTCCTCACGGCGACGCTATTTCTGACGTTCCTCGTTCTGGACCTTCTTCTTCTTCTACCAGAGCGCATTCATTTGGCGGGTCTTCTCCACCTACCGAGGCCCCTCTTCGTCCTTTTTCGTCCATCGTTTCTCCTCTCAGACAAACTTTTCCTCGCGTACTTGGATTCAACTTTGATGAACTTGGACTTATTCGACTTATTCCCTGGAATAATGCAAACAAAACATTTGAACTTCGAAGATACTTTTTTCCTCAAGGCAAGCCCATAGCATTGAGAAACCAAAGTCAGCAACTTATACCCTTGCCAACCGAAGAACAAATTATCTTATTAACGCCTGATGGTTACGTATGGGCAATATTGGAAAAATTACCAACCAGACATCAGATTCTTTGCGGAATATTTAAAGATGATGAATTTTTGCCCACAAGGGTAAAAATAAACATTAACAGCGGTGTGGTTAAAGAAATGACCAAAACAGAAATCAAGGAAGTTCCCGTCGGTATCGAAGTGTCAATCGAATCACATTTTAGAATATTTTTGTCTGCACTTTCTGCTTCTCCTAGCAGATTGCATACTTTTGGGGAATCTTCAGCACGTAACGAGTCCCCTCTTCGTTCCACGTCCAGATCTCCTTCTCCAAGACGTCATATTTCTGCTTCCTCTAGCATTTTTCTTCTCGCACGAACTTTTCCTCGTGTCCTTGGATATACATTTAGTGAACTTGAACTTATTCGACTTATTCCCTGGAATAATCCAAGCAGGATATTTGAACTTCGAAGATACTTTTTTCCTCAAGGCAAGCCCTCAGGATTGAGAAACCAACAACCTATTTATAATATTATGCCCTTGCCAACCGAAGAACAAATTGTGTTATCAACGCCTGATGGTGACGTATGGGCAATATTGGAAAAATTACCAACCAGACATCAGATTCTTCGCGGAATATTTAAAGATGATGAATTTATGTGCACAAGGGTTAAAATAAACATGAACAGCATTGAGGTTAAAGAAATGACCAAAGCAGAAACCGAAGAAGTTCCACTCGGTATCGGCGTATCAATCAAAACACATTTTAGAGTTTTTTTGTCTGCACATTCTGCTTCTCCGAGCAGATTGCATTCTTTTGGCGAATCTTCACCACGTAACGAGTCCCCTCTTCGTTCCAAGTCCAGATCTCCTTCTCCAAGACGTCATATTTCAGCTTCGTCTAGCGTTTCTCTTTTAGGACGAACTTTTCCTCGTGTACTTGGATACACATTTAGTGAACTTAGAATTATTCGACTTATTCCCTGGAATAGTCCAAGCAGGATATTTGAACTTCGAAGATACGTTTTTCCTCAAGGCCTGCCCATAGGATTGAAAAAACGACGTCAAAAATATAATATTACACCATTGCCAACTGAAGAACAAATTGTATTATCAACGCCTGATGGTGACGCATGGGCAATATTGGAAAAATTACCTACCAGACATCAAATTTTCCGTGCACTATTCATGCTTAATTCATCGCCGTTAAAAAGGGCAAAAATAAATATCGACAGCGGTGAGGTTAGAGAAATGACCAAAACAGAAATCGAGGAAGTTCCCCTCGGTATCGGAGTGTCAATCAAAAGGAATTATAGAGTATTTTTGTCTGAACCATAATTCTTTACACAGTTAATTAATTTTTTTTAAGTCTCGTCTGCCAGATTTAGCACTTTGCGTTTGGTTTTTGAGCTTGTCCAACGCTTATAAATACATATTTAAAATTAAAGAAAATGACAGTAATTTACTTTTTGACTGGTACGTTTACTTCTAAACTTTTTTAAAATAATATTCTAATGATATATTTTTAAATCAAAAACATTGTATTTAATGAAAAAAAATAAAAGCTAAGGAAAAACTTTAATTTTCACAAAATTTTTGGAAAACAAACTTTTTTATTGTTGCTTCCTACAAATTTTTTTTAACTGTGGAATTTTAATAGGGTAAATCCGGGAGAGTTCAACCCCTTTTTCAAAATCGCTTTCGTCTTCGCAAAAAAGAATAAATAAATATTTTCAAAATGTTTAAGATGTATTATGCCTCCTTTCTCGAAACATAAAAAAGTTGCGGTTCAAAATTTTTCGTGTTTCATTGAGTCTCTAAACTTTTTCTTCCGTTTCATTCATTTTCGAAGCTACGTATCCAAAGTATCTAAAATTTCATTTTTATTTAGGACCAAAGATTGATTTGACTCGTTAATTTTTTGAAAGTTATCGTGTTACGGACGAAAAGACAGACAGACGTCATCGTAAAACTTGATATTTGGACGCAGGGAGTTATGAAAAGTGGCGATCCGTTAAAAAAACTATTGTGTCAAATTTTGGGCGATTCTAATACTTGCTCAAACATAAATGATAAGAATGTAAAAATATTAACTGTATAACCTATAATTCCAAATCTCTTTACTGTCAATTCATCTTGAAACACTTAAATGAGAATAAAAATGGTAAGAAAGCAGTGTCAGATCTATTTCTATCGAGCACAAACATTAGTTTAATGAGAGTGAACAACACCACGTTTATTGATAGTAGAAATTATTTGCAATTACCTACTATTGGCATCATTTGGATTAGTGGAAACAACTAAAAACAAAGTTACGTTTCCATTCCTGGCGCAATGTCGAAAAAAGCACGAGAAGAATTTTTAAACTAGTATTGTAAAAATTATGTAGATATTTTACGTTGTGCATATATCGCATTTCTCAAAATATTTCTGGAATGTAGAAATGTTTGTCTTTTTATGAAAGCTCCGACTAGTTCTATGAAGCAGGATCTTAATATTATTATCCGTTACGTTGATAGATCTCGAGAGCATTGCCTTCAAGAAGTCCCTTTCGTAGAAGGCTTTTATGAAGATGAAGCTACGAGAATTCGTCGAAAATTTTGAATCGATGGTCGCTTTTGATATGGTTTCAAGCTCTGTGATCCTATTTACAGAGAAAAAATTTACTAATACGGAACAAACAGTGAATGAGCGACACGAAATGACGCTTGCGAGATCGTGCAAAGTAAAAAGGTACGAACGAAGAGTGCAAGAACTTAAAATTTTTTCCATGCTAATAAGCTGTTCTGATACTGTAGATAAAGAGCTTTAAAATGAGCCTAGGAACTTCAAAAAATATTAAATATTCAGAAAGTTATTGAAAATGTAAGAAAACATTGGAATTTACACTATTTTTTAAATATCTACTGAAAAAAGAGAAGATTAAAAAATAAATCTTTCATAGATCAACTTAACTCAACAAAACATAAGTCAACGTAAGATAATTTTGTTGTAAGATAATTTTTCAACGTAACGTAAGATAATTGATAATCGGGGCTTTCTTGGCCTACCGATTATTAAATTGAATAAAGACTCTCTTGGTCAACAAATTCAATTAACGTAAGATAACGTATTCAACGTAAGATAATTACGATCCCAAAACACAGTGTACCCGGACTTTACTCGGCTAGCACGGCCAAACGCATTTTGGTAGAGGGGGTGATTCTTTTCATTAAAGGTTCCTTAAATTAATAAATAATTACTCAAAAGATCAGTTTAAAAAGGTTTCACAAAGCATTTATTCAGAGTTATGAATCGATATAAATCAAAAGTTAGAGTTAAATTTGTGATCAATAAAACAACTTAAGTCAGAATTTCTTAAAATATAAGAATAAAGATAAAGAATCTAAAATCTAATAACTAACAATTAATGTTAGTGCTCAAACCAACAAAAATCGATGACTTAGTAACAGTCAATAAAATAATTCGAAAATTAATACAAGACACAATTTTAAGGTTATGTTGAGGAAATCAGCAATTAAAAGGGACTCAGCGCATCACAATCTTTGGTGAAAATTAGATACAGGGATTTACATTTCAGATAAATGGGGGAAAACATCAGAAATTAAGGTCAAAATCAGCAAAAGATTCAGAAAAATACACAAAGAAATAAAATCACAAATTCAACCACATAAATCAGAAACATAATGAAATCGAAATAATGGTGGAACTCTGTGTTCACGTGCTCGATACGAAATTTAGCACCATGGCAAGATAGATTCACTGAACATAAAATGCCTCGCGAACAGAGGTTTTGCCATAGGAAACAAGAAGACTTTAACGGCTGAATCCTTGAACACCTTCTCGCGACACACGCGTCAACCCGAACTAGAAAACCATGCAGCTTCGAGGATCACTTGTTGGAAAAGAGTTGAAATGAGGACGAGTGACGCTCCGCGCTTCTATAAATAGCTTCAGTCAGGCGGCCATTTTAATTGAGCTCGCCGCTTATTGGTTGGAAAGTTACACAGGAAAATGTTGCAGATTGACTTTCCAGGTCTCGATCAACTCTCAAGTCTGTACCATCTGCCAAGAGTTCGCTTCGTGTTAGACTTAATTGTCCTGCTGAAAATGTTTTGAATTTGCATTACTCGCAAAAATGTTTTCAAAATAATGATGCATACCGAGAATGATTGAAAGAAGTCTTGTACATTTTTGCAGATGTTTCAGGCTAATAGTTTGAAATTTTTGGGTAAAATTTTGTTTTCTTTATGTGCTTACGAATTTTCTGACTTAACATTTGGTTTCCATTGGAGGCATTTTTGCTTATACCCCGCTGTACCCTTTGCCATGTAAAAACCAGCTTTTTAAAAACGTAAAATACTACTTAAATAGTGAGCAATTACAAAGAAATGAGTAGCAACCTTTTTTTATTTGAAAGTGACTCTTATCAAATGTAAGTACCTCAGAAGGACATGACTGACGCTTTTAATATAAGATATAATGAATATAGTACAAGTTGTTGGCCATTATCCTCAATTCCATTGGTGAATATAAGTATATAATATATCTGTAAATCTTTAAATCGGAATTTTTGCGTAGCAATTTGAACAGAGCAACTTTACACGTGGAAGTTGTAACATCCGTGTTCCCTCTGACCCATTTGTGCATGTCCAAATTTTTACACACACGAATAAGAAACTCCCGACTTTTAACGTGCACAGATTGAGCACTATGATCAGTGCACGCTGAGAAATCTTAACTAATGCAATCAGGTTGTTAATTTAGAAGTTTACGCGCACATATGGTAACATTACAAATGTACACGCGTACAAATGGTACCGTTCTAAATGTACACGTATAAGCGTGTTCAATAGTGAGTGTAATAACTGTAGATAAAATAATGCATACACTGACAATCTAATTTCCTATAAGGATATATATTTTTAATATTTAAATTTGTTTGAGAAAATTCCAGAGGCCTAAAGCGTTCAGCGAGAAGAATTATTAGGCTTAGTAAAATCTGGTTCCTTGATTACAACTGCATTTACAACCCATAATATATCAAAATACGATTATATACTTTTAAAATTGTAATTCTCAATTTCTTGTTCCAGCATTTAAATCATAAATTTTCAATTTATGAAAATAAATTATGGAAAAATTTTCTCTGGTTCAGATTTTCCCTATAATTATGCTATTATATATAAAAAAGAGATATATTTTGTGGAAATATAAGGTATAAGAAGTATATAAAAAATGAAAGTTGGAAGGATGAATTGTTTTCGAAACAGTCCAATTATGAACCTCAAAATATTCTCTTTTTACAGGTTCTATCAATGTTGATTAATAATTTTGTATCAAATACTTACATTTTCATACTAATTGTTAAAGTTTTAAAGTAATAGGTACATTTTTAGAAACAAAAAAGGGTACCAGAAAACAGTTAATTTCAAAAAATACTTTTTAACGAATTACTTGATTTTGCAACGAAGAAAAATTTCTTTGAAATACAAAATGTACTACTTTACTTTTAAACGAAAATAAGATTTTAATTTTGCAGAAAACTGTTAATTTCAACAACAAAATTTACAAGAAAATGTTGAAATCATCAAACAAAGCAGAATAATTAAAAACCAAACAGTGACATATTAAACAGAAATGATTAATTTGCAGACAGTCGAAGAGTTACAGTCTCAACAATAAAATATCAATTTTTAAACAGAAATTGTAACATGTTCCATGATTTCTGCAAAAATAGTGCTTCTCTACTGAAAAAACATTGTATAATATTACCTTAGCCTAGCAGAAGTGGTTTTTTATTTAATTAATAACCTCTAAAACTTACAATACATTCTTACAATACAATATAATACAGTACAATACAATACATTCATACAATACATTTTCCTGTAGGAAGTTCTGTTCATGATAGAAATTTAAGTTTCTGAAATCGATTTTCGAAGTTGTAGCAATTTTGAAAAATGAACTTAGTAGATTTTGTACTTAAAATACATCTTCTGTAACAAAGATAAAGTCACTCATATAGTTTTTAACAATTAAAGTTTTAAGTTGAAAAAATGTCTTTTTAAAAATAATTTATCTTTAAAAATAACTTGGACTGATTTCAATAATAAATTAAAGTCTTGTCTTTGTTAGAAATATCAACTATTTTATTTTTGTAAGAAATTAATTTTTATCCAAATTTCAGGTAATTCTTTGGAAGCTCAACTTGTTATTAAAAAATTAATTATTTTTTGTTGAATATTCATTATTTTAGTTAAAAAGTCCACTATTCAGTACAAATTTTAGTTCGATGATCACTTTTTAATTTCAAAATTATTTTATTTTGGAAGAAATTTGTTTTTTCATTCAAATTTTATTTTTCAATCGAAAAGTTATGTATTTTGTTAAAAATTTAAATTCTTTATTAAAGATTTGCCTTTTTCGATAGAAAATTTTTTCTTTTAGTTGATAATTAAGTGTTCGTTATTTGAAATTTCAACTGCTTAGTTATAAGTTAAGGCATTGTGTTAAAACTTTTTCACGTTTATTTAAAATTCAACTATTCTATAAAAACTCGGACTGTTTATTTTATAAAAGTCCTCACTCTCGAATACACGTTCTTCGTGATAATGTTTGGTCAATATTGACTAAAATTCGAAATCCGAATTTGTGCTTGTTTATCTATGTACATCTAGGAAATCTAAAGTCCCCTTTTAAAAATTTATCTCCTAACTTTGTAATATCTTCCCTTTACCTTCATCAAAAGAACTTCTTTTCAAAATGTTATTAAGCAGCTTCTATAGTCATTCTCAAAAAACAATTTTGAAATCTTAAATCTATTCAATTTTTTATTTTTCTCTTTAAATTTTCTTTATTTTGCTTTCAAGCAGTATTATAATTCAAACATATTTTAATCTCAAAAACGTCGTACAATTTTTTCGGTATACAGATTCATTTCTGTCTTTATCTCTCTTTAAAATCTTTTACTCTGAATCTTTCTATCACTCTCTTTCATATATAAGCACAAGCTAACCATCTTTCTCTTTCGTATTGATCAAGGCAGTCCTGAATTCAATATTTTTCACAAATATTTAAAAATAAATGCTTAAATAACGCAGAAAGAATTTTCAGGAAATATTAATAAATATTAAAGGACCCTTTGTTCCAAGGCACACAGTTAGGGGAAACAAAAAGTTTATATATGAAAATACGAAATATTGACCGAGGCATTTAGGCTTTAAGGGCATGTGACACTCAAATGCACCGACCAAGCCAGTCCCAAGTGGTCCCAAGATCGAAATTAGTTCCCATATTTAAAAATTAAAGTTAAAAAAAAGCAGAAAAATTTTGGGGAATTATAAA
>JAAAKG020047743.1:0-12717 GCA_010014905.2 Druon quercuslanigerum
GGGAGGTTTTTTAAAAATATTTGAAATATTCTAAAACTTTTCAAATATTTCAAATCTTTGTGAATTTTTTAAAAAACATTTAAAATCTTTTTACATAATTGAAGTCTTTTTTAAGTTTTTTTTTTAAATCATTTGAAACCTTTAAGAATTCTTCTGAAATCTTTTTAAATATTTGATATATTAATAGTGAAGTTTTTTTTAAAGTCATTTGAAATATTTATGAAACCTTTTTCAATCTTTTTAATTATTTTAAATCTTTGTGAAATGTTTAAAAAACATTTAAAATCTTTTTAAATATTCGAAATTTTTTAAAGATTTTTTAAGTCGTTTTAAATCTTTATAAAGTTTTTTTAATCATTTGTAATCTTTCGGAGGTTTTTTAAAAACATTTGAAATATTCTAAAATCTTTTCAAATATTTCAAATCTTTGTGAAGTTTTTAAAAAAAAATTTTAATCTTTTTAAATATTTGAAATATTTTTTAAGGTTTATAAAGCTGTTTTAATTACTTTAAAGCTTTAGGAGGTTTTTTTGAAAACATTAAAAATATTATAAAATCTTTTAAAATATTTCAACTCTTGGTGCTTTTTTTTTTTTAAACATTGGAAAATTTCTGAAATCTTTTTAATCATTTCAAATCTTTGTGAATTTTTCAATACACATTGAAAATCTTCTTAAATATTTGAAATCTTTTCGAAGTTTTTTGAAGTCATTCGAAATCTTTATAAAGTTTTTTTAATTATTTGAAATCTGTGGGCGGATTTTTAAAAATATTTGAAATATCCTAAAACTTTTTCAAATATTTCAAATCCTTTGTGATGTATTTTAAAAACATTTGAATTCTTCGGAAATCTTTTCACATATTTCAAATTCTTTGTGAAGGTTTTTTGAAGTAATTTGCAATCTTTATAAAGTTTTTTTTAATTATTTAAAATCTTTTGGAGGTTTTTTAAAAACATTTGAAATATTCTAAAATCTTTTCAAATATTTCAAATCTTTTTAAATATTTCAAATCTTTTTGAAATTTCTTTGAAGTCATTTGAAATCATGGTCAAATCTTCTAAAATAAAAAATATAATTATTTTCACTAATTTGCCCTGCAATTTGTAAATAAAGTAGAAATCACTTTTCTAAACTGAACAAAACGATTAAAATAATGAAAACTTGAAAGTTGCTACAATCATAAGTAAATTCTTGGTCATTCTCCAGGCATACAAAAATTCAAAATCTAAACCTGACTCTCCGATTAAAAAAAAAATTAATTTTCACCAAAAATAGTTGGATATTCTAAAGTAAATAATATAAATAATATAAATAAAAATGGTCTTTTCTTCTTACTTTCAAGTCTAAAGTTCTAAATTCGTTTTCAGGCCGCAGACGATTCGAGGAGCCGCTTCAGCCCACTGGCGGCAAGAAACCCCGGAAAAATTTCAAACCTCGGACCGGAAAATTCCACTTTCCTCCTCAGTTCCCAACAGATTATCAAAAAAGGACGTTTTTACGTCACGAGGTTTGGGAGCTGGTGGAATGCCATTTTCCGTTCTCTACATGAGTCCCCACAATTCTCGAAATAATCACGGCTCCCCCACAGTTTCAAATTCCGGCGAGGCACCACAAAAAACCGAATCGCCGCACAGAAATGCCGAAATCATTCCAATTCCGAGTAAAAATACACAAACGAATTATCGAGTCGCACTTCGGAATGGAACGCGAAAACAATATTCTAGTATTCCACAACTTTTTATCTCTTACGGTTGGGGACCATCTGGAAAATAGAGTACCGAAAAAAAAACAAGGAAATTAATTAAATAAACAGGGTGTCTACTCAAAATTTTTCAATCTACAACTTTTCATTGTACAGAGCCTTGCAAATATTTTGCATTTTTTTAAATAATCAACTCATAATACTGACAAGATGATTAATCATTTCTTGAATTTGTCATATTTACGTAAAATTAATATGAGTACTCTATTAAATTCAATTAAAACCGCTTAAAGTTCATAATTTCTCAAGTCAAAATTTAAATTTTCAGAAAGATGGATTAATTTTTAACGACATAGTTGCATTTTTAAACAAATTGTTGAATTTTGATCTAAAATAGTAACATTTTTAGGTACCAAAACTAATTTTTTCCTGAAAAAGATAAACTGTCAATCAAAACTTAAATAATTAAATTTTAAGTTAAAAAAATTCATTTTCCACACAAAAAAATAGATTTATTTTAGAAACACATTTAGTTTCATTTTCAACCAAATAGTTATACGATTTTTCAACAAAATAGTTGCATTTTTTAAAACTAAAACAGGCAGATTTTTCACCAAAAGTAGAAGTTAAATTTTCAGTTAAAAAAATAAATTGTTCATCCAAAAAAAATGATTTTAAAAACAAATTTAGCTTTACTTTCAACCAAATCGTTTTTTTTTCAACCAAAATGATTATTTTTTAACTAATATGATGGATATTTAACTACAATGCATGACTTATAAACCAAAAAGAGGAATTTTTGACCAAAAAGATGAATTTTCAAACAAAAAGATTTATAGTTTAACAAAAATCCACTGTTTTTTTTTAAAGTTCACATGTTTAATTGGATTTAATATTTTTGGCTAAAAATTCATTTCTCTGATTGAAAATTTAACAATTTTTTTGAATATTCATTTTTTATGGTTAAAAATTAATTTCTTCAACTGAGTTTCTTAAAGCATAAAATGGAACGGTTAAATGAATTTTGAACGAATTTTTGAAAAAATTCGACTTATGTGGTACAATTTTGATCTTCTTGTAGAAAAATAGATCTTTTTCGTTAAAAATTCATTTCTTTGTTTGGAAATTTAACTATTTTGTGAGAAATTTATTATTTATGGTTAAAAATTACCTTTTCTAACTGAAAATGATTCCTTTCTCGGTTACCAATTTATCTTTTTTAGTTGAAAATTCATATATTTTGTTGAAAATTTGACTTTTGTGGTACAATTTTAATCTGCTTGCTGAAAAATTTATCTTTTTCATTTAAAATTCATTCCTTTGGTCACAAGTCTAACAATTTTCGTTGAAAATTCGTATTTCATAGTGATAAATTAATTTCTTTAAACTTTTTTTTTTTTAAATTCAACTTTTTTTATTTTGAATTAATATATTTTGAAATATCATTTGTTTGGCTGAAAATTTAACTACTTTGTAAAAATTAATTTTTTAACTGGCCTATTTTTTTACTATTTTTAACTACCTATTCTATTTTTTGTCAAAAAAATTATTTTTTTAATTAAAAATTCATGTAATTTATTGAAAATTCGTCTTTCTTGGTTGAAAATAAAGCTTTATGTTGAAGATTAATTTTTTTTTATCCGGAAAACTCAACTTTTTGGTACTTTGTTAAAATTTCGAATTTGAATAATAATTCAAAAAATTATTTTATTTTATCTTCTTGTACTTGAAATTTAGGGCAAATTCAATTAATTTATAAATTTTCAACGCAGTACTTTAATTTTCAACTAAAAAATAAAAAATTTCAATTAAAAATACCTTTTTTTAGCTCAATAGTTAAATTTTGAGCTGAAAAAGATCACTTTTTAAAAACCAGTTAATGAATTTTTAACTAAAATTATGATTCTTCAACTGGAATACTTAAATTTTGAAACAAAAATATGAGTTTTAAACTAAAATACTGAATCTTCAACTGGAATAGATAAATTAAAAAAAAATCTACCAAAAAAGACGAATTAGAAAAAAGATTGAATTGTTAAATTTTCAAGCAGAAAGGTGAATTTTTAAATCGAATTATGGAATACTCAATTGAAATAATCACATTTTCAGTTTAAAAAAAAAAAAAAAAAAAAACTTATTTTCAAAAAATTATTTACGTTTTCAAACAAAGTGATGAATTTTAAACTAAAAAAATTAATCTTAACTGGCAGAGTCGAATGTTAAAATAAAAGTTTCCACTCAAATGATGATTAATTTACTAGAATAATTAAATTTTTAATTCAGAAGATCAATTTTCAATTAAGAAAAAACTTCTAACAAAAAAGATGAATTTTCAACTGGAAAAGATAATTATCGACCAAAAATACAAAAAGTTAAAATATATTTTTCTACTGAAAATGAAACTTTTCCATTTCTGGTTAAAAATTGATTTTTTTCAGTTGAAAACTCATCTTATTGGCTAAAAACTACTCTTGTTCGTATGAGTTTTCCTCTTTTTTGGCCTAAAACTTTAATAATTTGGATAAACTTTTTTCTGATTGAAAAATCTTTATTTGTTCAAAATTTGTTTTATTTTTGCTTAAAAATTAATTTTTTTGTTTCAAAATATCACTAATTTGTTGAAAATTCAACTGTTTTACAGAAAATTATTCTTTTAGCTAAATACTTGAAGAATTTGATTGAAATTTTGTTTCTTTCATTCATAACTTTGGTTAAGAGTTTTATTATTTGGTTCAAAATTCAATTATTTTCTTAAAAATTCGTCGTTTCGGTTTGTATATTAAACAATTTGGTAGAAAATGTAACTGTTTTGTTGAAAATTGTTGTATTTTGTTCTAAATTCGTATTTTTTATGAAAAAGTCAATTTTTTGGTAAAAAATGCATCTGTATAGTTGAAAATAAACATCAATATTTATTTAAGACGAAATAAAAAAGAAAAACCTATTTTTTGTTTCGGTAAGTTTTTTTATGAAATAGATGAATATGTAACTAACAAAAAAATTCAATCAAATATATAAAAAAATTAATTTTCAACTAAAGAGATAAATTTTCAAATAAAATGACGAATCTTCAACCAGATAAATTATTTTTTAAGAAAAAAGTTTAATTTTCTACCAAGCAATTAAATTTCATTTTCATTAAGATACATTCTATTTAAAAAAATTAAATTTCAACCGAACTGTTGAATTTTTAAGGAAAAAATAACATTTTTCTACATAATATTTCAATTTTGAATAAAAAATATTACTTTTGAACAAAGTTGAAACGAATTTTTTACTGAAAAGATCACAAAATACATGAAATATCAAATAAATAGTTGAATCTTCCATTAAAAAAGATACATTTCCAATCAAATTGTTGAATTTTCAAGCAAAAATACGAATTTTTACAAAACAGTTGAATTCTAAACAAAAAAATTCAATTATAAACAAAATAGTTAAATTTTTAACCAGAAAGCTGATGTTTCAACTTAAAAGGATGAAACATAAAAAATCAAATTTCTGTCCAAAAATTAATTTTCCAACTAAATTGTTGAATTTTCAAGCAAAAAATGCGCATTTTTACACACCAGGTAAACTTTAAACCTGAAAATATTTTTTTTGTGCCAAAAAGACGAAGTTTCAACTAAAAAAAGATACATATCTAACTAAAAATGGAAAAATGAAAATTTCAGTCAAAAAAAAAGAATAAAAAAAAGAGAACAATTCTAAATAAAAAAATTTAATGTCCAAATAAATGAATTTTCATTTAAAATGACGAGACGGCAACAAAATAGTTGAATTTTCAACAAACTATTTCAACTTATATCAGAAAAAGAAAACTTTTTAACCATAAACACGAATTTTTTACAAAAAAAATATATTTTTAACAAAAAAGGTTTGATTTTTGACCAAATATTCTAATTTTCAACCAAGCATCAAAGATGAATTCTTTACCAATTAGACGAATTTTCTACTAAAAAATATGATAAAGTAATCCAAGTTTGAAAGTAAACATTTAAAAAAATTTAAACCATAAAAACGAATCTTTTATAATATAGTTGAATATTATTTAATAATTATGTAAAAAAAATACGATTTTCAGCAATATAATTTACTTTTCAAACAGAGATGAATCTTTAAATAAAATTATGAATCTTCAACAACAAAATTAATCGTCAACAAAAAAAGTTGAATTTTCCAAAATTAGATGAATGTTATACTATGTTACTATGTTATAAAATTTTATACTAAAAAAGATTGCAATTTTTAAATTAAAAAAGTTGAATTGAATTAAATTAAATACGGACGAATTTTCAAGATCAGTTGAATTTTTAATTGAAAGATTTTTCAGTCAAAAGAGAAAAAAAAGTTGAAAACAACCTCTTGAATTTTAGAGCAAAAAAGTAAATTTGTAGCCCGGAAGATTAATTTTCTAAGAAAAGAACGAATTTTAAACTTAGTCATCAATATTTAATCAAAAATAGAGTAGTTAACTTTTTAAATAAAAAACAAATTCCAAACAAAACAAATTTTGCAACTAAGGGGATAAACTTTCAACAAAATGATGAATTTGCAAAAAAAAATCAATTTTGAACAAATTAATTCAACATTAAGCAAGAATTAAAAAAAAAGTTTAACCATAAAAAAGAATGTTCTACAAAATAGTTGAATTTTCATCCCCAAAAATACGATTTTCAACTAAAATTATGAATCTTCAATAACAAAAAAATAATAATCTCATCAAAATAGTTGAATATTGGATCAAATAATTAAATTTTCAACCAACCAAGATAAATTTTTAATCAAAAAGACGAATTTTCAACGAATACGACTAATTTTTACCAACAAATATGAATTTTTAAAAACACAAGTAAAATTTTCAACTAAAAATGGAAAAGTTGTATTTGTGAAAAAAAGAATCCTAAAAACAATTTTCAATAAAACAATCAAATTTTTCAACTAAAGCTAAAAAGATTTAACAAAATGATGAACTTTCAAAAAAAGAAAAAATCATTTTAGAACAAAGTAATTCAACTTTAAGCAAAAAATTTAAAAAAAGTTTAACCATAAAAACGAATTATCTACAAAATATTAAAATTTTCAGCTCGAAAATAATAATGTTCTACCAATAAGACGATTTTCAGTAAATTAATTTAATTATCAACCAACAAGATGAACTTTTAACGAAAATTATGAAGCTTCAACAACAAAATTAATCGCCCACCAGAAGCAGTTGGATTTTAAAAAATTAGATAAATTCTGAACAAAAAATGTAGTGGTTATACTAAAAAAGATTGCAATTTTTCAATTAAACAAGGTGAATTAAATTAAATAAGGACGACTTTGTAAGATCAGTTGGATTTTTAATTGAAAACGATTTTTCAGCCAAAAGAGAAAACAAATTTGGAAACAACCTGTTGAATTTTATAGCAAAAAGGTAAATTTTTAGTCAAGAAGACTAATTTTCTACGAAAAAGGAAAAATGTTTCAACAGAATACATAAATAAGTTAAAAAATAAATTCAAACAAAACAAAAATTTTCAAACGAGAAGAATAATTTTCTACCAATTTTTTAACTAAAGCGATAAACTTTCAACAAAATCATAAATTTGCACACAAAAAAAAACAATTTTGAACAAAGTAATTATACTTTAAGCCAAAATTACTAAATTTTCAACCATAAAAACGAATTTTCTACAAAACAGTTGAATTTTCATCCCCGAAAATATTAATTTTCTACCAAAAATACAATTTTCAACAAAATAATTAAAGTTTCAACCAAAAGTATGAATTTTCAACTAAAATTATGAATCTTAAACAAAAAAAGTATACCGCAACTAAAAATAGAAAAGTTAAGATAAACAAAAAATAATCTTTAAACAATTTTTAATAAAATAGTCCAATTTTTCAACTTAAGCGAAAAATATTTAACAAAATGATGAATTTGGACCAAAAAAATCAATTTAGAACAAATTAATCAACCCCAAAAATATTAATTTTCTAACTAAAAGACTCTGTAAAATAATTGAATTTTCAATCAAACAGATGAATTTTAAACAAATAGATGAATTTTCTTGGAAAAATATAATAGTTATTTAATTTTATATTGCAATTTGAACAAAAAATCAATCACGCACTCGAAACAATTTCATGAGTAAAAACAAAAATTCCCTGACATTCTGACATACAAAAATGCCCTGAAAATTCCAGATTTTCCAGGCAGGGTAGACACCCTGAATAAAAAAAATGAAGGATAAAAGAGACTTTCTGAGAAGAAAGAGAGAAGACAGTTTTTGCAGACAACGATCTCATTAAGGATTTAATTTTAATTTAATTTTAATTTTTTCTCGATATCCTATGCAAATTTGCAATTTTTTAAACTCATGCCTTTTATTTATTTTTAGTTTTATTTATATTTATATTTAGACGAATGCGCGACTGCGGCTTTATTCGAACGAACGATTTATCGCGAATCTGTATAATTCATCACGATGTAATAAAGTTTTATTTTCTAAGAAAGATCGATATAATTTTCTTTTTCTTTTTTTTCAACTCACCATTCATTTCTTTCATCGCCTTGATGAAGTCCTGGGGATCTTTAAAGGAAACAAAACCGAAGCCTTTCGTTTTGTTGGTTCTCTTGTCGCGGACGACTTTCGCCTTTTGAAAACTGGGATATTTTCCGAAAACTCGGATCAGCATTTCATCAGTGACGTCGTTACCCAAATCACCGCAGAATATTCGAAAATCGTCTGAAATTGAGGCAAGCACATTAATTACAGGGTGCGGGAAAAATTTCAAATTAAAAATTCGATATAGACTCTCGCTTTTATATGAGTGGAATAATAATATAATTTACAATTCAAATTTATTTCAATAAACAATCATGAATTTTCGATAAAAAAAAAGGGCGACTTTTCTCGCCCAATAGACGAATGGTCAATAAAACAGTTAAATTTTTGACCGAAAACGATTACTTTTTAAGAAAATAAGATTAATTTCAAACAAATTGATGAGATTTTCATAAAGAGAAGTTTAATTTATAACGAAAGAGCAATTCTCGACCTAAAACTATCAAATTTCAAGCAAAAAGAATAATTTCCTACCAAAAAACGAATGCACATGGAATTTAAAACAAATAATTAAATTTTCTATTAATTTTTACCCAAAAACGAATTTTTAACAAAGTAAATGACATTTAAACAAAAAGTTGAATTTTTTACTAAAAAAGATAAATTTTCAAGCGAAAAGATGAATTTTTAATAAAATAGTTCAATTTTCAACAAAATATATGAAGTTTTAACTAGAAAGATGAATTTTCAATCTACAAGGATGAAATTTCAACCAAAAATATGAATTTTATATTTAAAAAATATATATTTTCAAAAGAACTTTTGAATTTTTAAGCGGAAAAAGAATTTTCGACAAAACAGTTAAATTATTATCAAAATAACTCAACTCTCTACAAAATCTTTAAACTTTTATCTCGAAAGCTGAATTTCCAAGCTAAAAGGTAAAAATTTCAACCAAAAATGATTTTTCAACAAAATATATGAAATTTTTTAAATAAAAAAGCTAAGTTTTCAACCGAATTGTTACATTTTGAAGCTAAAATTAAGAACTTTCTACGAAGACATTACATTTTTAATTAAATAGTTCAATTTTCAACAAAATATTTGAAGTTTTAACCAAAAAGGTGAATTTTTAATCTGCAAGGATAAAATTTAAACTAAAAAGATGAATTTTCAATTTTAAAAAATATGTATTTTCAACCAAACTTTTAAATTTTCAAGCGAATATACAAATTTTCTACAAAACAGTTGAATTTATAACAAAATAATTCATTTCTCAACAAAATATTTGAATTTTTATCTAGAAACCTGAATTTCTAATCTAAAAGGAGGAAATGTCAACCAAAAAGATATATTTTCAATTAAAAAACGATTTTTCCACAAAATACATGAAATTTCAAACAAACATTTAATTTTTCTATTTAAAACAAACATATTTTTTAAACAAACTTTTGAATTTTCAAGCGAAAATACGAATTTGTATAAAACAGTTGAATTTATATCAAAATAGTCGTTAATTTAAATAAAAAAGTTCTCAAACAACAAAGATAAATGCTGAACGATGAAGACCAAATTTCAACCAAAAAATATGAATTTAAAAAAAAACTTCTTTTTTCATCTAAACCAGAAAACTTGTCAATCAAAAATTGAATAGCTCAATTTTCAACAAAATATTTCAATTTTTATCTAGAAAGCTGAATTTTCAACCTGAAAATAGGAAATTTCAAACAAAAACATGAATTTTTGACCAAAAAATGAGATTTCCACAAAACACATGAAATTTCAAATATGTAATTAAATTTTCTGTTATAAAAAAGCTATATTTTCAAATTAAAATTAAGAATATTCTACGAAGAAGTTCAATTTTTTATAAAATAGCTCAATTTCCAACAAAAGACTTAAACTTTATCTGAAAAGCTGAATTTTCAACCTAAAAATAGGAATTCTTTACCAAACAATAATTTTTCCACAAAATTCATGAAATTTCAAACAAAGAAAAAAAATTATATTAAAAAAGTTAATTTTCTACAAAAAAACGAATTTTTAACAAAGTAAATGAAATTTTAAATAAAAAGTTGAATTTTTTACTAAAAAGATAAATTTTTAATCGAGTTGTTGAATTTTAAAGCGAAAAAAAGTTAAATTTTTAATAAAATAGTTCAATTTTCAACAAAATTTTTAACCAGAAAGATGATTTTCAATCTATAAGGATGACATATCAACAAAAAAGATTTCATTTGTTATTTAAAACAAACATATTTTCAACAGAATTGTTGAATTTTCAAACGAAAAATACGAAATTTCTACAAAACTGTAGAATTTTAGGCAAAATAGTTCAAGTTTCAACAAAACATTGGAATTTTTAACAAAAAAGCTGAATTTTAAAACCAAAAAATAAACACAAATGAATAGTTTGAAATTAAATGTCGCGTTAAACTTTAAAAATTCGGATGCAAATTATTTTAGGCAATTCTAATTAAGAAAAGTTACACATTACATTTTTTTTTCAATTAGAGAATGTTTTAACAGAATTTTCAAAGAACGAATTTTCAACAAAGTACATGAAATTATAAACAAGTCGGTGAATTTTTTACTAAAGAGTATAAATTTTCAACTAATTTGTTCAATTTTCAAACAAAAAATAAGAAATTTCTACAAAATAGTGCAATTTTTAACAAAATAATTTATTTTTCAAACTAAGAACACCAAATTTTCTACGTAAAGATTCATTTCCTACCAAAAATCGAATTTTCAACAAAGTAAATAAAATTTAAAACAAATACTTGAATCTTTTTTTGTACAAAAATAGAATTTTTCAACCAATTTCTTGCATTTTCAAACGAAAAATACGAATTTTTGACCAAAAAGTGGAATTTTAGGCAAAATAGTTCCATTTTCAACAAAATATTGGAAATTGCCAACAAAATATTGGAATTTTTCACAAAAAATCTGAATGTTCAAACTACAAGGATCACATTTTGACAAAAAAGATTATTTTTGTAACAAAAAATAAACACAAATGAATAGTTTGAAATTAAATGTCACGTTAATATTAAATATTCGGATGCAAATTAGTTTAGGCAATTCTCATTAAGAAATGTTAAACATTGAATGTTTTTTTTTTAATTAGATAATTTTCTAACCGAATTTTCAACAAAGTACATGAAATTATAAACAAGTCGATGGATTTTTTACTAAAGAGTATAAATTTTTAACTGAATTGTTCAATTTTCAAACAAAAAATACGAAATTTCTACAAAATAGTGGAATTTTTAACAAAATATTGGAAATTTTAATAAAAAAGCTGAATATTTAAACTACAAGGCTAAAATTTCAACCAAAAAGATTAATTTTCTACCAAAAAATGAACACAAACGAATAGTCTTAAATTAAATATCGCGTTAAACTTTAAAAATTCAAATGGAAATAATTTTCAGCAATTCTAAGTTAAAAATCTTAACTATTAAATATACAAAATTTTATGAGAATTTAATAAATAATTGGACAGATTTTTTCTCTCGAAGAATTTAAAGGAAAAAAAATGATTATTTTGACAAACCTTCGTCCCAGTCGAGTAAAGAAGGATCCTCCCAAGTTTGTCCTCCCGCCATTCGAATAATTTTCTTATTTTTCTTCCCCTTTCCTTTCGGATGGGTTTCCTCCGCACTCGCATTTGCCATAATCGAGCTCGCTTTTCCCTGACTAATTGCTAATTCAGCGGCTGTACTGACACCTTTCGCTTTCGGTTTTCTTTTTCCCTCTTCTTCGGGCAATTTTGTGTTAATTATCTGCTCGATAATTTCGGGCCGAATCATCGGCGCTGCTGATTCATATGTCTTTGGAGTTGCCGTTAAAATAGGATCTATATTTTGAATATAGGAATTAGAAATTTGGGCTGGGGACGAATAAGTTGTGATGGGAACTGCACCTGTAAAAGAATTCTTTCATTTTTATCTCGATAGAACCATTTTTGAACTATCAGATTCTTTGGAAATTAAAAACTTTTTTTTTTGAAACTTTTTATTATCAATTTTTCATTTTTCCTGACCATTAATATTCAATGACGAGAATTTTAAAAAAATTTAATTTACTTTAACCAAAAAAAAGATGACAATTTTTTTATGATAAAAGAATAATTTTAAAATTGAATGTTGCATTTTAAACTGAAAAGAATTACTTTCCAACAAAATACTTGATTTTTAACAAAATAATTAAAATTTCAAACAAAAAATTAAATTTTTTAACAAATATTATAATTTTCTACAGAAAAGATGAATTTTTAAGAAAAGAGTTCAATTTTTATTACAATACTTCAATTTTCAAGAAAATAATTAAATTTTCAAACAAAATAATGATATTTTTTAGCAAAAACAATAATTTTTTACCAAAAAAGATGAATTTGTAAGAAAACATTTCAATTTTTATTACAATACTTCAATTGTCAACAAAATAATTAAAT
>JAAAKG020047754.1:0-18573 GCA_010014905.2 Druon quercuslanigerum
CTATTTTTCCACAGGATCACACAGGAGATGCTACTTTTGCCTATGTCCAGGCAACCCTTGTAACTCGAGGGTTACAATACTTATAATTCAATCATGCCATATCTTCGTTTTTATATTTTTTTATTTAAAGCTAAAAGTCGTTGTACTCTTTGTATAAAATATTTTTAAAAAATTCCTTGTGTATCATACATTGTTTACAATGTGAACAATAAAAAAGATCCACGTACTTCTTCAAAAGTGTAACTAAAAAAAAACTTTTTTCATCCTTCGAAACAAAAGGAAACCAGAGATGAAACTGAGGAGGAACGAACGGGGAAAATGAAACTTGTTCAAGTAAGTTTTTTTTTTGGTTTTGGGGCCTTCCATAAACCACGTGGTTTGTTGCGAGAGGAGAGGGGTCAACCTTCTGCCACACAATGATAAAAAAGTACAGAAAAAGTATGAGAAACAGGTCACATGGGGGGAAGGGGTAAAAATCGCCGGAAGTGGTTCACGTCGTTTTCGGAAGCCCTCTTGGAAATGCTGAACTATTTGTTCACTTCAGTATTCTCTGCGATCTAAGTAATCTTTAAATATTCTTTTTTACACAATGATAGTGGACGCATGATAGTTCTATGGATGTGTCAGCTACAAGTGTGAAAATATGGGGACATGTCAGCATGGATACTGTAATGAAAACATATGATGTGGAAACCAGAAGCTGTGATGGCACAGTCTTATCGGGTACCACAGCGGAGGCAGTAATGAAGGATCCTTACGAATTTGTAGATGATGAGTCTTCATGTTCAACAAGTGAAAATGTAAGTAAAAATATAATTTGATTAGTAACTCAGAACGATTTTATGGGGTATTTTTATAGGCTTCTCTTCATTCCGGTTAGATTGCAGTCAAGGAACATATAATACTGACTCTACCGAATCGTTGGCAATCCACTGAAAGGAAGGCATGTCATAATTGTGACCATGTTAGTTCAGTAGCTAGTGGGACGTCGGTGATGATAGGGACATCGATTTTGATATAGATGCTTATTCGGATATAAGCCATTCGTCCTCAACGACTTCTGAAAATGACGATGGTGTTGATGATTATCATAGCATGGCGTGCAGCCAGAAAAGTAACAAAACTGAATGTCTGTTGTGTACGAAGGACATCTCATCAAAGAATTATGTGAGACACATGGAAAGATCTCATATAAATGTAAAGGAAATGCATAGTTCGAGTCTTTCAGTAACCAAACCAAGGTTGATTTGTACGTAAGCCGAAATGTTAGGCCAAAAAGGCAATCGAGTGACGACATATTAAGTGACGCCATATTAAAGGGATATTTGCCGTGCATTTACTGTAAAGGTACATTCTAAAGAAGTTACCTAACGCGCCACTCTAAAATATGCCGCTCAAGTGGGTTAACAACAAGAGAATCACTTCCAGCGAACCACCGTGGATACCTAGCAGACTCGAAAACATTAGTGGCTTGCTCAGTAGACCCCACCAACGTGTTACCCAGATTAGAAGTAAAAGAACAGGTTTGTGCAAATATGCTTTAAAATAACATATTTTTATGTATAATTATATTATATATAATTATTTTTATGATTATTGTTATATCTGTCGAAGGACAGAAATCTGCCGTGCATATCGGCCAAAATAGATGTAACCGAAATCATTATATTTCAGGGTTTTAATATGATGAAAGCCGATAAAATATCTTTTGTTGCCAAAAAAGACCTTCTTATCGCACAGTTCGGAGAAAGTTGTTTAAAAAAGTATAAGAGATCAAGAAAGGCGTACGCATGTAGTAGTAGAATGCGTGAGCTTTCTCGTCTGCTTATTGCGTATTGAGAAATCGTACATGATATTCATGAAACGATTTCTTTCAAAGACCTTACCAAACCTAAAAATATGGACAATATTCTGAAATCCATCAGAAAAATTTCAGGGTATGATCCTTTAGAGAAAACGTTTAATTCCCCTAGCCTTGCGATGCACATGGGCACGTATCTGAGAGATATTACTGACCTTCTAATAAGATTACTTTTAAGAGAAAGTGCTGGTTACACTTGTCATAGTAAAGCAGACTCGCTAATATGGGTAGAGGATTTAAAGAATTTTAAGCTGCTAATCGAAACTTCATGGAACATAGAAGTATCTTCTCTAGTAAATAAAGATTTGTAGGAAAAGCGATGGAACAAGCCGTTGATTGTGCCACTCGTGAACGGCATTAAAAAATTTAGGGACGAAACATTAAAAATTGCAAAAGAATGCGAAAAGAAGTTCCTCGAATGTTTGGGTGATGCGGTTATATACAAGAAATTCGCACATTGCATACTAGCACTCCTTATCCTTTTCAACCGAAGAAGAATAGGGGATGTCCAATATTTAAAGATAAAAAATTATGAAATGGAAAGAATGACAAATTTTATCGATTTTAAACAAGCACTAACGGAAGCAGAAAATATTTTAACAACGAAATACAAAAGAGTGTTGAACAGCGGAAAAGGGTCAAGACCTGTGGTAATTCTAGTGCCACCGGTATTACAAAAGTTGCTTAAAGTTCTTTTGCAAGAAAGAAGAAAATATATTGGGACAGACAACGGATATGTCTTTTCTCTGCCAAACAGTAACATTAAATGGAGACAAGGCGATGTTGCCATTCGCTTTTTATCAAAAAAAATAGATCTTCAATATCCGGAAGCAATGTCCAGCAACAAGCTGAGGAAAAAAATTGCAACAGTAGCTCAACTCTTGAGCATGTCAAAGGAGGAAATAAAACAATTCTCGAACTTCATGGGCCACACCGACAAAACTCATGCTGAATTTTATGAGTAAGTTGATATTTTAGTTACTTATAAAAATATATAATCAATAACTATGATAAGAGTAACTTTTTAAATACTATAATTAGGAAAATTATATCAGGATATTTAGAAGTACACAGAAATTTAATTTTAATTTGATAAATAGACTTTATAACTATTTTAACTTTCAGATTGCCAGCTGACATATATCAGACAGCAAAAGTCTCTAAATTACTGTTGATGATGGAAAAAGGAACATTGCCTGTAGAGTATCAGTGTAAATCATTAGCAGAGATTGATTTTGATGCGAATTTGGAGTACGCAGATGAGAGTAATTAAGGTAAAACGTTAAACAGTCTCATTATAACATACTAATCTTTCTTTTGCTAATTTTGTTATATTCGTTGTAGATTATGTGAAAGAAAGCCTAGAATCCAAAACTAGGTGTGAAAATTTGCTGGTAAAAGACGGAGCGTCTTCTAGTAAAGCAAATAATTCTAATAATGATAAAATTAAAAAAAGAAAATTTTTTTAATTGCAGAAAATTTAGAATACAAAAATAAGAAGTATTGATAATCAAATAATAAAAATAATAATATATATAAAATATCAAATTAAAACCGGCAATTATTTACGTTCTAGACTTCAACTTGGCTGTTTATGAGAATTTCGACCGACCTGGCAGTCCAATTTCGAAGAAGCCGAAAATTAAGAATAGTAAGCATTGTTATAGAATACTTTTATACACTTACATCAAGGCATGATTTTGCACCTAAGTTTTTTCTTTTTCTCAGGTTGGTCGACAACAGAATTCAGAAAGGCTTCAAGCGCCTTTTGGTTACTAGGACCTCCCTTCAAATGTGTCATATGCGACATATCGAACCATTAACGACAACCACTTGTCAAGAATCCTATCGCTCGTTTCGTATTCGTACACTGAAAACGATTGCTTGCGGAAAATATTTGGCTTGCGATTAGTTTCAGCAGCATAAACCATGATACTCGAAACTAAGACCATTTTACTTTGGCCTAATTTAACATTTTTTTAAACCGATGGAAAGAATTGGCTGTTACATTAGACGAATGTTCATCCGCTAGTTCGACGCTTCAGGTTTTTAAATTACCGATTTACCACATAACATGGTTTATTGCAAATTTTATACTAAAACTTGTATCTTATCGGCTAATGTAACCACCCACTCTCGCTACGAAGCAAATTCGTCGAACCATGCCATCTGAAAGCTTTTCGCACTTTTTGGAATTTTTTTAGTAGGTTCACCTTCATTTGAACCTTAAGGACTGTTCTTTGAGACGTAAGAATTTGATCAACCGGATTATACATATTAAATAAAAAAAAAATCGACAATGAAGAACAGAATTAGATGAAAAGAAGAACTAAACTCGACTCTACAAGTCAGTTCTATGCACCTAAAAAAATCTATGAATAATCGAAAATATAAAGCAAATCTAAATAAATAACTTTAGCGCCAATCCAGTCAAATTAATGTATACAGAGTACAGTTTTTATTTGTAATTTCACGACAGTTTTTCGTACTATATTTGACCCTAGGACAGAATCAATGACAGATATTCTGAAGGTATGTTCAGTAGTTATTGGGATAATATACATATAAAGACTTACCGTTAGAATTGTTTTCTCCTTTTAAAATCATGAGAAATTTCCTAATATAATAAATTTTGTTAAATCTGTTTCACAATTATTTACCTTTGGCTTTTCTCATGACAGCCCCCAAATTATGATTATAGCCTAAAACAGCATTAAAAGAGATTTGTTAAAAAAAGAACCTAGAGGACTATAAAATTTTTAATTTTATTGAATTTTACAAAATATTAAAATCAAGAAATGAAGAAATATTTGAGAATTTATAATTAAATTTTAAGAAAAATAGTTTTATCTCTTTGAAATATTTCTGAATTCCTTTAAAGCTTCTAAACTGTATTTTTTAAATCTTTACAAATCTTGGTACAAGCCAAAGTTCCGACTTGATCGTGGAAAGAATAGGGTGTGTTGAATGGTGATGCTGACGGGTACGGTAAGCCGGATCCTCCGGGGTCCGTAACTTGTTGGGCTTGTTCCGATGGTCGAGAACCGTTTCGTGAGAAACCGTAGATCTCAATTCAATGGAATTTGCTGCTCCTTGTCGACGGTTGGTAGGCTGCTTCTGCTGGATCCGCCTGGCTCCGAAGGACGAAAGAAGGTACCGCCACGAGGTGAAACCGTACATGGAGGGCAGCCTCGTTGTGTCTGCTATCGACGGCTCGGGGCCGTCGGCGTTGTTTTCGGTCTGATGACCTTCTTTTTTTTAGGAGAGGAGGGAGGAAGGAAAAATCTACTCAGGCGAGCTAAGCTTCGTCAGGGAAGGAACCCTCTGTCGCTGCCGTTTGGCAGGAGAAGTCAGAGGCAAGAAGGCCTCGTGAAAGTTGCCGCGAGAGGTTTAGGCGAGAGTCTGGTGGGATGAAGACCACCGATCGAACGATGGCCTTCGGATCTGTTTTTAGTTTTCTCTCAGAATTCATTCCATTTCATTTTTGGTTAAAAATTGACCTATCCTAATTAACAATTTTTTAGTTTGAAATTAAGAAATGAATTTTTACTCAATATTATTCAATGAATACTCATTTTTAAAGTTTGAAAATTTAACGATTTTTATTGTAATTTTTTTTCTTCAAATTCTTTTATTTAAAAACTGAACAGTTTTGTACAAAATTTGTTTTTTTTTTTGCTGAAAAATTTACCTTTCTTAGTCATAAATTCATCTTTTTTGTTAGAAAATTATTCTTCTTATTTAAAAATTTATCTCTTTTAATTTATCAATAATTTTTTTGGATGAATATGATTTTTTTGGAAATTAGGATATTTTTCTAAAAAGTTTTGAGTCGTAAATTTATTCTTTAAACTAATTACGTTCCCAGTTTTCTTTGAAAATTGATCTATGTTGTTAAAAAAATTTTAGTTCTTGTTTTAAAACTGATTTCAAAATTTTTGAACTTCTGTTTTCTGTAAAAAATTATTAGTTTGAAAATAAAATTATTTGTTTGCAATTTTAATTTTTTTCTTGCAAATGTAAATAATTTGTTCAAACTCTGACTTGTTAAGGTTGATAATTATTTCTTAACTGAAAATGCAACTATTCAATTTTTCGTTACAACATTATCTTTTTAATTGAAAATTCAATTATGTTGTTGAAATTCATGTATTTTGTTGCAATTTCAATTTTTTTAAAAAACATTATTTTTCTTTGTTCGTAAATTCATCTCTTTGGATGCAAATTTCACTATTTTGTTTTACATTCGACTTTTTTTCAAAATTAATCTTTTTAATGAAAATTTCGCGTTTACATTTTTGGTTAGAAGTTAATCTTTTCTGCTTGAAAATTAATTTCATTCGTTGAAAATTCAAATTTTTATCCAAAAATTTAACTAGTACATTTTTGGTCGAATAATTTTCTTCTAGTTTAAAATTCGTTTTTGAAGATAAAAATTGAACAGTTTTGTTGACATTTTTTTTCGAAAAATTATCTTTTTTCCAGACATTTCAAGCTTTTTCCAGGTGTGATTTTTCGCGATTTTAGGACAAATAATGTCCATTTTTATTTTACAGGAATTCAGTTAATTTAACAAAATATTCTTAATTATTTTAGTACGATGGAATAATTAAATAATTAAATAAATAATATTAAAAACATAATTAATAATTTCATGAATTTGTCTTCAATTTCCATGAATTTGAAAAATAATTCAAATAAGGTAACTAAGGTAACAAACCGTCTGCTATATTTAACATTTTTATGTAAATTTAAAGGACTCTGCAATGTTCACTAACAGAAATGGCAGCCCTGTAGGTGGTGGTAATTAATCTGATTCCATTTGCTTTGAATTAATACCAACTGCGGCCTACATCCGCATTGGTACATGGAGGAAAGTAAAGTTAGCCAAATTTCTAACTAAATATAACAATTTATTAATCGTCGGTACATTGCACGTACTTAAGTCTAAGTACAAGTCCTTGCTCAGATTCTTCCTAACCCCGCCCCCCTCTGTGTTGAACTAGCCGAAGTGAAGTATTGAAATGAAAATGGTGGGTAGTAACCCGATATAATTCTATAAAACACCTTTTGATCGTTTGAGGCTATATTGAGTTTACAAACGATCTGGCGCCCTTCAGGCAAAAAGTGTATATAATGGGGTTGAAGAAGAAGAAAAGCTTATAATAAAAATAAAATCAAGGTTATAATTCAAAAGTAAAAAGTTTTTAATGAAAAAAATAAGGTTATAATAAGGTTATAACGAGGGTTTTAATGAGGGTTATAGTATGTATTTCTGTATGTATGTATGTCTGGCTGTGAGCACGATAACTTTCGAAAAAATCAACAGATTGTATTAGCCTTTGGTATACTCTTTTAGTGTCTTAAATTGAAGTTCAAGTTCGTTCCCCAGCCATTTTGGATAAAAATTCAAAAAGTGAGCACATTTTAAGAATTTTTTGGACCACCTTTTTCAATATTTGAAAATTCTATATACAGTTATTAGTAGTACTCGAAAAGACTAACAATTTATCACAATGACTTTTTTCGATGACAAAAAAATTACCGGAGTTATAGAAGTTTCAAAATCCAAAAAAACAAACGAAAATGAACATCTTAGGCCAAAAAACGCACGATATCAAAAAAAGTCAAGAAAGAAAAACGTTGCTTTTTAAAAGCCCCACAAGATTATCGTAATAACTTTTTGAACTTCTTCGAAAAATTGAAAATTCCAATTTTGATCACAGAAAAAATAATACAAAATAAAATATCTATTTTGTGTTCAAACTATGCAAGATACGAAGAAAGATGTGAAAACAAAAATTCTGCAGCCAAAAAATATCTACAAATTTGTTATAAATAACTTTTTTATAGTACGTGTAGTTTTTGTTTTATTCGTAAAAAACAACATTAATAATAATAAAAAATTTCAGAGCTATAGCAATTTCAAAATTCAAAAAAAGAAAAGAAAAGTAGCTTTATCAGCCAAACAACGCAAAAAATATACGAGAAAAAATACGAGAAAAATGGGTTTCCTTACACACTCTACAAGATTGTCATAACGACTTATTAAATTTTTTTGAAAAATCGAAAATTTACATTTTTATAGCATAAAAAAAATGAAATATTCCATTTTACGGACGAACTATGCAAGATTCGAAAAATGATGATTGGACTAAAATTGTGCACTCAAAAAAGATCTACAAATTTTTTATTGGCTACTTTTTGAAATAATACATTTCTCAGGGTAGCTGCGAATAAATTTTAGTGAAAAATATAAAATAAATGATAAAATCATATTAATGGACAAAATTTGTACTTTCTTTTGCAATATCTGAATAAGCAGTCACGGGCCGAGGCAAAGAATTTAATATAATGCATTTTTTAATTATTCTGCAAAGTTAATATAATATTTAATATAATATTAAATCATTTTAAATATTATTTGCAAATTTATTATATGTATATGATCCAAAAACGACTTAGATAATACTTGCGCCCCTTTTTTAGATAGTTGGAAAAAATCTTTCTAATTGTATAATTTATTGACAAGGTACAGAAATTTACGCTGAAATAAAGGAATTTCCTTCTTCATTTGAAATCAAATACAAATTTAGTGATTTGTACATAAAGAACAAAAACATATAACACGGAACGCAAAGCGCGCTTAAACTTTTGGGTTTCTATTATACGATGAACAGAAACAAGCGTAGAGCGCGAGGTTTACATGATTTTTGAACTAAATATCGAGCGCGAAGCGCGAGTGTCTTGATAAGATGAGAATGTGTTCCTTAAGGTTCCTTAAGAACCTTAAGTAAATTAGTTCTTCTTTTTATGTAAAACTGACGTAATTGAACTAAAATCATGTCATAACGATGAAGTTTACTAAGAGATTAGCTATTAGCCCGCGAAGCGCGTAATAGCGAGCACACGAAATCCGAAAACCTAGAGAAACTGTCTGCAAAGCGTAAATAAAGGTAAATGTGTCCAAGCGCGTAGCGCGCGGTGAACACCTAATTGAGCGCGAAGCGCAAGATCCAACAGGTGCGAAGCCTAGCTGCGTTGAAACTTGCGAGCTGCGCGCGAAGCGCGCCATGAGAATGTGCTCGCGCGGCGGGCAGATTTTTTGTTCTCTAAGTTTATAAAAAGCGCAGTAAAATTAGGATTAGTGGGGGGGGGGGGATATTACAACATCTTACGTAATTTGTAAATGATCCGTTATTTCTTTATTAATTTATTATCATTCTGCGAATTTATGATTATTATATATAATAATAATAATAATAATAATAATAATAATAACAGCTTCCACTAACGTTATTCAGTAAATTACAAGTTATAATGTTAAAGTTATCAATAAGGTAAAAATTATTTTTTTATACCAGATTGAGGTAACGAAAAGCTATTTACAGTACATCCTTTCCAAATAGTATTGCTTATACGTAACGAACGTTTTAAACATCTA
Organism: Druon quercuslanigerum; assembly: GCA_010014905.2. NCBI lineage: Eukaryota > Metazoa > Arthropoda > Insecta > Hymenoptera > Cynipidae > Druon > Druon quercuslanigerum. The sequence continues at coordinate 9,306 of JAAAKG020047754.1, forward strand.
CTATACCTATTGTACATATAATAACCAATACGTTTGTTTCTTTTTAAAGTATGTTAGAACAGTCACTAACTATTATTATTTTCAGCGCGTTTCCTTTTAGGATTAGCGATTCGAGTTAAGTCCTTCGAGGGCTTATTTGGGTTAAGATAAACACTCCGAACAAATAATGTTGGCTTTTTTTGTATAGTGACGAAAAAGTTGATACCGCCAATAGATTTCGACACTTCCTCAATACCATACACGTGGCCATATATAGGGCATAGTCTAGAATCTTGTTGGCCATTAAGACTCATTGATATCACCTTTCCTGATTGTGTATTGAGCCACACCGTAAAAACTCTTGCATAACAAGTAATGTATAATCTATTTTTGAACATCTGAAGATCATCTGGAAAAAGGGGATTTTCGATTATATACGATAAAAAATAAATCTTAAAATTAAAAACTCGTCGTTTAAAACTGAATAGTAAAATTTGAAGTGACTATTCTATGACTCTTGGATAGAGAAAAAAGTCTTTAGAGATTCCAGGGAATTCGTTCAAATATTAGTAGCAGATTCGATTCATTTTAAAAAACATCGTTACTGGAAAAGTCTTCAAATTTTAATGAAAAAGTGTTAGAAAACCCAAGTGATCCTTTCTGGTGCATAGGAAACATTTCTCTAGAATTTAAGAGACTGTCAAAAAATTTTTAGGAAAAGAGATTCAAGCAGCGCCTTGCTAAATTACATTGAAAGGTCTATCAGATTTTATTTGATAGCGAACAAATTCGTATATGATTCGCGAAAAAGAATTTAGTGAAAAAGTAATCGAAGAATTGAGAATATGGGCTTATAAAATTCATACGACAGTCAACGACAAACTGTTTATGCGCAGTGAATGTTTTCCGCAGAGCCGCGCATGTTTCGCATTTTACAGGCTACACCTCTCTTGAGTTGTTTGGTTAGTGCTATCGATCTTTACTTTATTTACGAAAAAGATATTTCTTAATTTAAGATATTTAAGGTACATGAAGTCAAAAGCAACATTTTAAAGAAGTTCATTAATAATTCATTACATGTTATGAAAGAACGAATAAAAAATTGACGATTATACATTTTTAAAATGAAAAATTAAGAATTTAAGGGGAAAACAAACAAATATTTTTCATCTAACCACCGTGAGACTCAATCACTTTTCTGAACAGAATTTATTTTTCTTCTGATTTCGAAGTACTCGTACTTTATATTTAGAAGGAATAAGAGTATCGAGCACTTTTTGAAATAGTTTATATTTAAATTTTATTGATGCAAACTAGTCATTCTTTATTATTTATTTTACAAAAAAATTTTATGAAAAAATGCATAGTTTGACAATTGAAGGACAGAATGTAACTGTTTATACAATATACAACAACCAGACAAAAAAATTTCCAGATATTAAATAAAATAATAATAATTATACCAGATAAGATTGTTTCGATGAGTTCAAGCATTTGCAACCTAAAAATATACTTTGAAACCAAATTTGGAAGATGTTAATATTTTGTTAATATAATTTTTTTTTTAACAGTCAGATTTGCAATCCTGTTAACCATTTATATTTAGATACTAGGTTATTTATTTTCATCAAGAAGATGAGTAATTAAGTTATTTATTTAAAGATGAAAAATAATATTTAAAAAATTTCTCATTTTTGCTCTGTCTTTATTTATATAAAAAAATATAAATCAAGTAATCTAATCACTAGACGCTCTGACGCAACCATTGCTAATAATTTCTAGAACAAATTTTGAAAATCGGTTAAGAATTCTAGGCTGTAGGTGATGTTCGATAATAAATTACCGATTCAGTTCAGCGTGCGTTAAGGGCATAGTATACTTTCTAATCAAATATCTAATATGTTTCAACTTTAATTCTTTTCTTTATTTTGTAGATATGCTTAGATTATATTGCGTGTCTACACAATATTGCAAATAGTTATGACAATATTTTATATATAACAATTTTAATATGATCGGAAAAAAAATTCAAGTAGAAAAAAGTTTTCTCTATCCTTACTTCATGAGGTAATTTGTTAAATAGTCCGCCTTCTCAATAGTGCCGCGATCATGCTTATAGAGGAACAACCTTTCCCGGAATGGGGTTCCCCAACACTGTTACACTCTCTAGTGTGCACGAATTTTGGAATACGCGCGGCAGTGATGAGAAAGTGAGATCGAATCTTCTGGCAAGTAGGAGAGATCGCAGGAGTGGAGGTAGAGTCCGAGGTTGCATTAGGATTAACGACACTGCTGAGAGCGGCATTATTGGGAAGTTTGTCTAACTCTTTTAAATTTCAAATTTAGATATCACGATACGCCCTGGGAATACTTTTTAGCATCATTGTCCCCTTATTGCATCCGGCACCTCAATAACTGGTTTAGGTTCTATGTATACCAGAAAACTTATGCTAAATGAATTATACCTGCTTTGTCCGGTGGAAGCGTAGCTCCTATAACTTTCTCATCTTGATTTATGTACACGACAAAATAAAAGTCTTTCTCAAATATTCCACGGGTTATATACATGTGATGCTGTTTATATGCCTCGCTTGGATAAGTATTGAAACTCAGAAGTTGAACATGGTACACACGATGGAAATGATTTCGCCAAATACCAATTTCCGCGTTTAAATACTTGATAGTAGAAGTTGGTCCAGGATCACCTGGCAGGAGTGGGTTATTTGGGAACATTAAGTCATGTTCGGTGTATGGGTGAGGTGAAGGGAATGGTATTTGTGGGATATTTGTGTTAGGATGTTGGCCACTAGAGTGGTGAGAAGATTGGCCATATTGGATAGGATTTTGGTTAGGAATTTGGCCATAATATGGCCCGGAGGAGCCATTTAAGTAACGAAACTTCTTGGGAGAGGGGTCATGATATTCCTTTGTAGCTTGGTGTTCATGAATGGAAAAGTGTTCGTTAGGATTTTGGAGATAAGGTTGGCCACCATCTGCCAAGGATAGATTACGTGGGAGAAATGGATTATGTAGGCCAGTGAAGTTATGATATTTTCGTTTAAGATCGGTGCGCTCCACGCCAAAAGTTTGGCGAGGATATTCATAAATATGTCGGAGAGATGACTCGCCACCATACTGCCTAGGTGGAATTTCATCTGAAGCATGTAGTTCTGAAAAAAATATATTTGTGATTATGGAATGATTAAAATTAATTAAAAAATTAATTAAAGTGAGTTAGATCACGAATGTGCTAGATGGTTTTTCTTTTTAAATTAAATACCTTTTTTAGTCTATTGATGATTGTATTAAAGCAAATATTCTGGGACATAAGAGCTAAGAAATTGTTTAAAAAAACTTTCTTATCAAAGAAAAGATTAATGCATTAAAGTTAGAGAGTCTTTTATATTCGCTGTAAAATTTGAGTTTTTCCCCTTACGTTCATATGACCCAGCAGCCCTTATCTATCGATTTTAGAATTAATCATTCACGTTTATTTAAAACTTGAATTATTTTCAATTCGCATTAAATTCATTTGATTTTTAGGGTTTCGTAGCCCCATGCTGTCACTCTTATGCTTTTAGTTGTACGTCTGTTTGACCGTCTTACTTTTTTTAAAGGACTCGCTCCCCATTTCCTTACTTTCACAACCCTCATTTCTCCACTCCTATCTCGATTCTCCTTCCAAAAAAAAAATTCTGTAAGAATAATCACTTTTCCAGATTAAACATAAAGTAAATATGTTTAGAAATAATCGGAAAAGATGTGAACATTTTTTAATTAAGAGAATAAAATTTTTTTTTAGATCTGCAGGAGTTAGAAACTGTAACAATCAAAATACGAGTGTCGGCAAGATAAAAATAAATGATATGAATTGATAAAGAAATGGCAAAACTAAAACTAAAAAAAAATAAAACCAGAAAAATATTTGTTATATATAATTTTATAAGAACTTAAACAATTACAGCATAGTCCGACTGGGATTAATTTTAATCTTAAAATTACACTGGCTCATGGTAGAACCGCGGTAAATCACAGGAATGTTCACATCTCAGAACCGTGAGATGTGTGGTCAGAGGGCATGATGAAATCGAAACGACAGGCCGGTGCGGTGACCCTCTTGTGTGTTGAGGACACGAAGTCACCCAAGGATGCAAGTTTTCTGCAGCGATCTCACCAAGTGCCTTGGGATATTTTTGGCACGCGGGTATGGCTTTAAGGTCACGAACCAGTAATAGTTTCGCATCTCCGATAGCACCGATCACAAGAACAATTACTTTAACCGAATATTGTGAGCACAGTCTTTGCAGTTCTATTTTGCGGTCTTGAGACCTCTCCTCCTTCTCCTTCTTTTAGGCAATGATGTTGTAGTCGGCTGGAGCCGTGGATTGTTGTCCGGAAATCGTAGTTTTAGAAAATTTGGAAATTCTTTTTTTACGGAATTGACTCTATATCCGTCTGAGCTTTCGGCAGAGCAGAGTCCCAGCCAACCACTTTTAGGGCCGCATTATGCTTTTTAAAGGAACGCTGTTTCCAATCATCTCGTCGTTCCTGACCATGTCATTTTGACCATGTCGACCCTGGAGATTCGTGAGTTCACGTCCGTCTTAACAGCGTGAGATGTATAATCTCAGAACAAACGAATTGATATGCAAGCTCTTATGCATATGCACGATACTACGTGTAGCGATTTAAGGGCCTCAAGGAAACACCCCAGACGAGTAGAATAGAATGGATTAGCTATCGACTTGAATCAACCAAATCTCTCGCTGAATTATACACACCACAATTGATGGTCCAGAGGTCTGACGCTTTAAAGAAATCTCCACGAAGCTCACCACCTCCTCCGAGATATATTCAAGAAGGGAGTTATCCATTTCAGCCAGCTCGTAGGGCTTATGAGGAACCTGCACGTGAATGTTCCTCCTCGTCCTGAAATCTCTATCATCTCTAAGAAGGTTGCTTCTTTCCGTCGTTAGTCTTAATGTCGCTTCTTCATCATCGCCTGCATCGTGTTCAAACAGCGGTTGGCGAAACGCTCCGCGCACATACCCGATTTTCAAGAGGTATGCACGTTAATTTTGCGATGAATTATACGAAACGTGCTGAAGCTTTGATTGTTTGTGGTACTACAGAAAGTGCAGACGGGCCATAAAGCCTCCGTGAGCAGGGATATTTCTGGAATCATAGCTGTGTAGCAAGTCATCCTTGAGTTGATTCGTCCACTTAATGTGGGCGCTTCGCCGGTTCTTCGTCGTGTTTTCATCTAAATTATTTTCAACACCCGACCCATTGTCGGACGCCCTTCACGTTCGATCGTTTTGACTCGCGTTGTAAACTTTTCGGTGGTTTGATTAAGTGATTTTTCTTCTCACGAGCAGCTATGGAAAGGTTTTGTTCATATTTTTAGAGTCCCGCATGCAAGGATAAGGCTCCATACTCTGATAGGTCGCCCGGTATCCCAGAGCCACCGTTTAAGACACCTCGCCCATCATTCTCACTATTCAGCATTCGGACGTTGTTACACCTCCGCTTAGGGATTATTTCTTCGAGACCATTCCCTGACAAATGTCTGCGACTGCTTATTAATTATTATAACTATATTCAGCAGAAACTCTGGTTTCAGGAACCCTCTGTCCGCACCTCGAGGACATGTTCCATGGGTTTGTAATAGGCCCTAAGGTTTGATTCCGAAGAAAAAAAGAAAAGAAATATATGTGTATAACATATATAGAAAAAAATTATGAGATTAAAACAATCTAAGGTACTTAGGGAATTCATAGATACTTAGGAATTCAGAGAATTGAGGTAATTTCGAATCCTAAAAGCATTCAGAATATTTAAAGCATTAAAGCATGTAACATATCTCAAAGAATTAACGGAAGTTCGATTTTTAAACCAACTGTAGGAATTCAGGACTTTAAAGAATCAAAGGACTTTAAAGAAATTGACGAATTAGTAAAATGAAAGGAATTATAAAAATTAAACGCAGCGAAAGATTTCCAGGAATTCAAATAATTCAAGAAATTCATGGAACTAAAGAAATTCAAATTACTAAAAACATGCAGAGTCTGGTTAAACAACATAAACAAAACTTAGTAAAATAATTTACGTTTGCGCGAAGTATAACTTAGTATTCGGCCAGATAACTGTGAATAGCTTAGGCATTTGAAAAATTAGGAACAGCTTTAATGTTTGAAGGAATCCCCCAGTATCCCGTTGGGAAAAAAGATTTTATGTTAAACACATACATATCTAATTATTCTTTGGATGAAGTCGTATCGCAGGGCGAACTAGAATGAGATTTGACTCTATCCTTTTCTTCACGTAGTCTAAATAAAAGAGAAGAAAATAATACGACCACAGACAGAACTCCTCGCGTTAGTCTGATAGAAAAAAGTTAAAAAACTCGCAACGAATTAGAATAAATCAGATAATGCAGTTAATTTACAGAAATAAATTCAAAATAATTAGAAAAACCTAGTATAGAATTAAAGATAGCTTTTGGAAGAAATATCCCGAAAAGGCTTGCGTTAGTACCAAAGATAAAGCATTACTTAAAAAAATTCAAAAAATCCTTAAAGAATGCCTTGCAGCACCCTTAAAATTGCCAAACGAAGGTGCCAAGCGCGCTAAATTAGTTTCTGCCTGCAGCTTAAATTGACTTTCGCCGCCAGAAACTTAAGGTATCCTTAATCTTTTACCAAAAAAAACAGAAAGCAGAAGAAAACACACATTACAATGGTTACTAAGAAGACCTAGACTCAGTTCAATTTATAACAGACTTAAAAACAAAAGACCACTGCTTACTAAAAATCAATATATTAAATTCAAAAAAGGACTTAAATTTTCACGGGATAGTGATTATGTTAGCACCTCGTGCTGCAAAGCCGTTCTGGGCTAGGTGGAAATATCAGGAAAGTGTTTGACATAGAAGCACATGAAACTTTTTTTGAGAACATGTTCTGAACATAAGGGTAAGTTACAAAGGTTTGAATTTTCAAGTGTATCGCGCTAGGCCCACAAATGAAAAAAATTAAATACATTTCTATAATAAATTAGTTTGATAATATTTACGAAATTATACAACTTATTTCATGCTTTTTAGCACAAAGTCACTGATAGATGGGAATCCCTATTTCTCTCTAATTTAATAAAGTTTTACGACCCAGTAGGCGCAAAATTTGGCGCCATCGTTACAAACATCTACAACATAGGCATACAATATCGTAAAGATATCGTAACGATGTCACAAAGACGTAACCAAATTTTGTGCCCACTGGGGACGGTAGATGGCGCTGGCTTTGTAGTGCTCCCTACATTTCGAATAAAAATGGAACGATTACAAGGCGAAATATTATCCTGGCAAGGTTAAAAATCGGAAATTATCTTCGATTCGTGCAAAGTTTAACTAGCAAGGTTAATTTTCGTTGCGGTGAATCTTTCCTCTGAAATCACTCTAAAGTTTATCTTTCGCTTTTTCTGCGTGGGTACGAGGTTCCATTCGTCGTAGAATATTTTCTGTTTCCAGAGATTATGTATGTGTACCTAGTTTTAAATAGTTAATATAAAAACTGTTTATCAATTATCACTCCTGTTATACATTGCTATTTGTATTAAGGTTACCTTTACGATTCTCATCTTCAGGTCTCTGCTCAAGAAGTGATAAAAAAGGCCTTGTTCTGGGAGATAACTGGGCTGATATGTCTATGAAAAAACAAGGATTTATGAAATTTTTAAATTTAACAATAAAATAAAGTACATGTGTCTAAAAAGCTAGCTTCCGGTAAAAAAATTACAGGTAACGGTTACCTATCGTAGGGGTTCCTGCGTATATCCTATATCTCTGCATCCCGAAGAATGTTACTCATAAGCAAAAAATTAATATAAATATGTTTTTTTTTATGTTTTTCCCCTTGAAGATCAAATTTGCGCGTCAAAATACATACGCTAGCGTATATAAAAAAATTAAAAGTCCTATGCATTCAAGACCACACGCCAAACAATTGGTTGTAATTTCTTGGAAGTGTGTAAAATGCTCTTTTCTTTGATAAAAACATATTTTTTTCAATAATTGTTTGTAAAGATATCTCTTAATAAATACATTTTTGCATTTAATTTCACAGTTCGCAGTCTTCACAGGCCAGTATTAAAAAAATTTGTACACGATTAATTTTCTCTAAAGAATTCGTCATTGATTAGTATGTCTCAACGAGAACGAGTATTTCAACGAAAACGAATATCTGAACGAGAACGAGAACGAATATCTTAACGAGAAGGAGTACATTTGGCTCAATAATCCTTAACTGAACCAGAGTAGCAGTATTGAAATCATCCGCAATCAGAAGTCAGTCATCGATGTTAAATTACCCTAATAGCATCAATAGGGACAACGGTTATCATACCAATCCGATTTGGCTTTCCATCCTCCCGGATTTTTTAAATAAGACTTGATTGGCTAATCAGGTGCGTCCTGTCTCCATGGTGGGGCACTCTGGCCAATCAAAGTCATCGTAGAGAGTATACATAAGAACAACATAACCTGATACCTCAGTTTAAGGTCAGCCCTGACGAAGTGAACTGCAATGTTCACAAAACGTCGACAAAATTCGTAGTTTTGTACACGATTGAAACCAGAAATACCTTTTTTATCATAATGAATCATTGTGAAAGGATTAAATATATTATTAACGCTTAAAGTGTTAGCGTGTGAGTGCATTAGTGTGTGCACTGACGAAGAGTATTTTTTCATTGCCAAAATTCTTTTCTTAAGCATTTTCCACTAATTTTAAGTCACCTGAAATGAAAAAAATTGGCAGATTTACCTCAAATCAAAAATTTAAACAGGCTTCGAGGTGCTTTAAAATCGAAGCTTAAGCGATTTGAAAACTGTTTTAACAGTCGATTTCAAAGACAGGATCTCAGCAGCATGTGCAAGGGCACAGCGGTTAATCAACGAAAAAGAATCTCATATTTCATCGTCGGTTTGAGATTTTATTAGTTAGAGTAGTTCAAGCTTCTTGAGTGGACGCTCCAGTTTTATCCATTCAAGCGAACGATAATTCTTTCAATCTTAATTACCTGCACAAAAATTAACGTCTTTCAGTGGATCGTAAAAAATGGCCAAGTTTTAGCGATACGTTTAAATCCTCAGTCAACAGATAAATATATATACATAATTAAACTATTTGTCATAAGGACAACCGCAGGATTTGGCTGGGATCGGGTGCTAATCTGAAAATTTGCACCCGATCCCAGCGAAATCGCGGTAAAATTTCAGCCATAACCACGT
>JAAAKG020047765.1:0-18573 GCA_010014905.2 Druon quercuslanigerum
AAATTCTTTAAAATCGCTGAAACTCTTTTCAATTTGTATAAAATCTCTTGTAAATCCTTAAACATTTTTCAATAATTGTTAAACTCTTTTGAAAGAAAGTTTAGAATCTCTTCAAGTCCCTATAGTAAATTATTTAAAAACACTCTAATTCTTATAAATCTTTTAAAATTTCATGAAAATCCTTTAACTCTTCCGAATTTTTTAAAAATCCTAGATTCCTATTCAATCAAATATTTATGATACTGAGGTTATAACCTCAATTACAGCACGTTATAATTTTTTTTGATGGATTGCCTCATCGCTCACTTTTAAAATTGCAAACAATAATAAAAGAAATGGCTTTTCTATCTCAAAAGAAAAGCTATATCACAATTTTTTACTTAATTTTGCCAAAATTTTAGTTAAACTCCTATGTAAAAAATGCTTTACAGACCACCAAGTGACGTTACCGACCGAGTGTGACGTAATATAAGAATACCCAATTGAAGTCATCAAAACGAGACCAATGAGAATCGATCGAATCCATTCCCTGTTGAAAAGTTTACGAGAAAATTTCTTTTCCGACTTACGTCAGCACTTCCTAAAAGTGCCTGGGGCATTTTGAGAGACTATGGGGTATTTCCCTGTTCATAAACTCCTTGGACGATGTCGATGTTACGCTTTTGACCCAGTAAACTTTTTTTTCCCCGACGACTGAGAAATCGCTGACACTCTCGGACGATGCACGCTGTGACGACAGAATAGAACTTCATTAATAATACAAGGGAACGTGGTCTAGCAAATTTAAATTGCAAAAGCTGAAGCGCTACTTTAAAAGGTCGATGGGGGTTGAATGCCAAACTCTGAAATTGCCATCTTTCAACTGCGATATAAATACTGAATTGACTTGAAAAGTGGTCAACATAACGCTGTAAGACGCCTTAAAATCGCCAGCTCGAAAACATCTAAAACCTGAGATCGATAAGGAGTAAATCATTTTAAATTATCCGTTACTGAACTTTCGCAACCTCGACTTTTAAGCTCCCCGACTTCCTGATAAATTGGATCCTGGAATTTATTTGAATGGAATGTAAATATCGTAAATTTCGGGTAAAGTTTTTATAATAAACCGTTTTGGAAATTTTTCCAAATTTTATTTAAAAATTTTGAAACTTTAAACTTGATTTTTGATTTTTTCAAATTTTAAATTATTTTCTTTTTTTAAGAACTTCTAAACATCGTTTCAAATCATTTTTAATAATTTTTATACATCTTTACAAATGTTTTAAACTATTCGCTAAAAATCAACTTTTCAAAGAAAAAAATAATTTTTACTTTCCATAGGCATTTTTTTAATTTACTAAATCCTGTCAAAATTGTAAAAAAGATTTTTTACTTTTTGTTTAAAATTTTCCAAAATCCATACCTATTGGGTTTTCAATTAGACAGTGGACTATGTAGACTGAACTTTTGGTAAAAATAGTCGGATTTTGTTAATGCACGTAGAAACTTTATTAAAATTATTTAAAATCATTTCAAACTTTGAATTGATTTAAAGTTTTTTAAAACATTGAAATATGTCTTCAACTAACTCAAAATTTTCATGAATAATCATTAATATTCAAAAAGTTATTTGTTAACTGCCATGAAGTATTTCTTTGCTTTGACTAAAATTTTCAAAACAAATTCAAAATTTAGAAAAACCCTCTATTTGGAAAAAATTTCTGTTGGCAATAATAATTTTTATAAAATATTTTTCCAAACATCTGTTGTTCTCTGGAATGAAATATTTTATTTATTATTATCTAATTTTTCGGACCACGCGTCTTATTTCCATTGAGTTAAATTTAAAGCGTTTAAGAAATAATTTCAAGCAAAATTTAAAGTAAATATAATTCTTTTTTATTAAATAAATAATTCTCATTTAAAATAAGAAAAACATTTAACAAATTCCCCAATTGAAGGGCTTTAAAAAAAAAGCTTTTTTATCAATAAATCTTTTTTCAATAGAACTAATATTAATACTTCATGAATACATTTTTCTTTTAATTAAATAACACAATGTTATAAACAAATTATAAATAATAGTTTCAATTATAACAGTTTTATAAATAAAAAGGTGATTTTTCAATCTATGTTTTGAAAACAGGTTTTAAAAAATAAAAAAACAATGATTATTTCTTATTTATAATAACAAATACAACTGTAAAGATGTTCCAATTGAACTATTTTTTATAACAAAAAGTGTTTTTTCTGTAAAACTTGTTGGAAGCAAACTGATATTGATAATCAATTAATATTTTATGCTGATAATAAAAATTAAGTGTTTTATGAACAAGTAATAATTAAAAAAATGCACGATATAATTAGTCGAAAACTGTTTAATTATTTTGTTTACAAAAATTATTAAATTAATTTAGCAGAAAAACATCTTAGTAAAATATCAATATAAGCTTACTTTCAACAAAATCTGTAACTGAAATTTTAAAAAACCAATTTAAAAATTCAGAAAAACTCTCCATTCGGAAAAAATTTATGTGAACAATAATAATTTTCTTTAAAATATTATTCAAAACATCGTTTTATCCGTGGAAAGAAATATTTTAAGTATTATAATCCACTTTTTTTGATCACGCTTTTTGTTGCCATTGCGTTAAATTTAAATGGTTTAAGATATAATTTGTAGTTAAAAAGTATTATTTAAATTTAATACATTCAATTGTTTATAAAAATACATAATTTAAAGAAATATCACAATTAAACGGTTTTTTTCTAGTAAAAAATTATGTTTTCTGTATAAATATTTAAAGTAAATAGAATTCTTTTTTAACAAATAAATAATTCTTATTTATAATTACAAGAACATTAAACAAATTTCCCAATTAAAAGGATTTTTCTTAAAAAAAGCTTTTTTTTCATTAAATCTTCTTTCAACAGATCTAATATTGGTACTTCATGAATACATTTTCCCTTAAATGAAATGGCTCAATTTTATAAACCAATTATAAATAAAATTTTCAAATATAATAGTTTTATTAATAAAAATGTGTGTTTCCATTTGAAGTTTTGAATGCAGGTTTAAAAAAAAACAAAAAAACAATCAATTATATCTTTTATAATAACAAATACAAATGTAAAGATGTCCCAGTTAAACTATTTTTTACATAAAGATTTTGTTTCTATAAAACATGTTGGAAGAAAACTGATATTGATAATCAATTGATATTTTATGCTGATAATAAAATTTAGGGTTTTTACGAACAAGTAATAATTAAAAAAATGCACCACTTTATCAGTCACAAATTGTTTAATTACTTTGTTTATAAAAATTCTCACAATTATTTAGCAGAAAAGCATCTTGATAGAATATCAATGTAAGCTTACTTCCAAGAAGATTTTACAAGTTTAAAAAAAAATCTGCCCAAGTTTGATGTTAACCATTTCTTAAAAGGAATAGTTAATTTGCTGTTTTTTTCAATTTTGATATAATTCGGTTTGAAATGCGAAATTAGAAAATCTTTTACTATAAAAAATCGACTTTTAATTTCTTTAAGCGAACATTTCAATTGCAAGAATTTAAAAATGTAGTTTTAAAAACTTAAACAGTTAAAAATAAGAAGCGTTTAAAATCGAGGATTTTTAATTAAAAAACAGTTTTTGTTAAATAACTGTGAATAAACATTAATTAATGATTTTTAAAATTTAAACATACCTTAAGATTTAAAAAATGAATAATAATTAAAAATTTGTAAACTATTTGCGATTTTAAAATATGCTCAAAATAATGTACTCATAATGGGAGGATTTTATTAAATTTCAAATATTATTTCAGGCTAAAATATTCCATTTTTAAACCATTAAATTTGAAATTTTTGAATGAAGAGAAAGAAAAGGTACTTAAAGTTTGGGAATATCTGAATGAGAATTTAAATTCAGTGATTGTAAATTAAATTAAATTAAATTATTAACGCTCTTAATCTAATTTTTCTAATTAAAACATTTATTTTATGAGTCAAATTGTTCATTGTATCCATTGACGCAAGCACTATTACAAATCACTGCTGGTTTTGAATAACGATAACTCAGCGAAAAAAAATGATAGAGCATTTGAAAAAAAGCAGTTAGAAAGCCTATGAAATTCCACGTCTATTAATGTCAAACAGATTTTTTTTATCTGCTGAAGAGAATACAGCACGTGATAAGTTTAAAAAAAATTCTACATTTTCTATAATTTTTTAACTAGACTTCAACTTCCAGCATAACCTAGAAAAATTGTGGAAAAAATATAAAAATTACGCGACATAGTGACTGAAATTTCGCCTTTAATTTAAGCCAAAGAAACTTTAAAAACCTTCAATGGTTCCCGAGTTACGATTAGAAATGTTCATTCGTATCTGAGTTGAGTTTTAGTCGGCGATCACGGTTCGCGGCCGGTCTGCTGCTCGCATCCTTCCTTGAGGCAGGAACGAATAGGTCACGCCCAGAGGTGGTGCTTGATTGGGGCCCTCTTATACTTTTGATTCTGCTCATCAGTAATTTTTATTTTAAATTACTATAAATTTTTGAAATTATTCATTGTTTTTTTAATTATTTACAATTATTTCAATTCAGAATCATCCCCATATTGAAGAATAAAAGAACGTAAATACAGTTTTTTTATTTCTTTAAATTTTTATAAAACAGTGCTTTCATTGATGCGAAAGGTGGCTACTTTAAAGAGCCCCGTGTCTAAAAAGCTGAATATTATATTAAATGAGTTACTTTATTAAACCTTTTAGACTGTTTTTCACATAAATTTTTTTTATATTTTTAATATAACTTTTATCCGTTTTTGTTTTTTAATGAGAAGTTGCTGGCCCCGTTAGTGAATTAAACTTGAAATTAGCAAATACAATTTTTTCTATTTATTCTGTAATTATGATAATCGAAAAACTAAATAATGAGCGAGTTGTTTGTGTAAGAGAAATATTTGTATACAAAAAATAAATTACTTATTATAAATTTAAAATATAATTATCATTACACCTACACACTGTTTTATATTTAATTTATATTAAAAATTCCATTATTATTCACTTTTAATATTTGGAGTGTTTTTTATATAAATAATTTATTTAGAATTTAGATGCTTATTTCGTTTGAAAAATAGTTTACTAACGTAACAATATATCTACATTTTTATTAATATTCTAGTTGGTAAAAATTTTAAGAAATAAAAAAAACTGTTCATCATTTTCTTATTCTTTAATATGGGGACAATGCTAAATTGAAATAATTGTAAATAATTAAAAAAAGCAATTAATAATTTAAAAATTCACAATAATTTGAAATAAAAATTACTGATGAGCAGAATGAAAAGTATAAGAGAACCCCAATCAAGCACCTCCTCTGTGCGTAGCCTATTCGGTCCTGCTTCAACTAAGGAGGCGAGCAGCAGACCAGCCGAGAACCGTGTTCGTCGACTAAAACTCAACTCAGATACAATTGAACATTTTTGATCGTATCTCGGGAACTAATTAAGAATTTTGAATTTTTTTTGGCTTAAATTAAAGATAAAATTTCAGACTTTTAGTTGCATAATTTTCAGATTTTTTCCACAATTTTTCTAGGTCATGCTGGAAGTTGAAATCGAGGTACAAAATTTTGGAAAATCAAAATTTTTTTCTAAACTTATCACGTACTGTATTCTCTTCAGCAGTTAAAATAATCTGTTTAACATTAGTAAACGTGGAATTTCATAGGCTTTCGAACTATTTTTTTAAAAATGTCGTACCATTTTTTTTGCCGAGTTATCGTGGTTCAAAGCCAGCACTGATTTTTAATATTCCTTGCGTCAATCGATCTCATAATTTCCGACGGTAGTGTAGATGTTAAATTGTGAATTATACATAGAAACTAAACAATTTTACTCATAAATTAAATTTTTTATTAAAAACCTTAGAATTGTACCGTTAATAATTTAATTTAATTTAATTCACAATCACTGAATTTACATTCTAATTCAGATATTCCCAAACTTTAAGTAACTTTTCTTTTTCTTCATTCAAAAATTTCAAATTTAATGGTTTGAAAATGGAATATTTTAGCCTGAAATAATATTTAAAATTTAATAAAAGCCTCCCATTATGAGTACATTATTTTGAGCATATTTTAAAATCGCAAATAGATTACAAAGTTTCAATTATTATTCATTTTTTAAATCTTAAGGTATGTTTAAATTTTAAAAATCATTAATTAATTTATATTCACAGTTATTCAAGAAAAACTGTTTTTTAAAATTAAAAATCCTCGATTTTAAGCGCTTCTTAATTTTAACTGTTTAAGTTTTTAAAACTACATTGTTAAATTCTTGCAATTGAAATGTTCGATTAAAAAATTAAAAGTCAATTTTTTATAGTGACAGATTTTCGAATTTCGCATTTCAAACCAAATGATATCAAAATTGAAAAAAACAGTAAATTAACTATTACTTTTAAGAAACGGTTAACATCAAAGTTGGGCAGATTTTTTTTTAAATTTGTAAAATCTTCTTGGAAGTAAGCTTACATTGATATTCTATCAAGATGTTTTTCTGCTAAATAATTGCAATAATTTTTATAAACAATGTAATTTAAGAATTTGTGACTGATGAAGTGGTGCATTTTTTTTATTATTACTTGTTCGTAAAACCCCTATATTTTATTATCAGCATAAAATATCAATTGATTATCAATATCAGTTTTCTTCCAACAAGTTTTATAGAAACAAAATTTTTATTAAAAAAATAGTTCAACTGGGACATCTTGACATGTGTATTTGTTATTATAAATAAGAATTATTATTTGTTTATTTGTTTTTTTTAAAAACTGTATTCCAAACTTTGAATGAAAAATTACATTTTTATTTATAAAACTGTTATGTTTGAAAATTTTATTTATAATTGGTTTATAAAATTAAGCTATTTCATTTAGGGGAAAATGTATTCATGAAGTACCAATATTAGATCTGTTAAAAGAAGATTTAATGAAAAAAAAAACTTTTTTTTAAGAAAAATCCTTTTAATTGGGAACTTTGTTTAATGTTCTTGTAATTATAAATAAGAATGATTTACTTGATAAAAAAGAATTCTATTTACTTGAAATATTTATACAGAAAACATAATTTTTTACCAGCAAAAAAACGTTTAATTGTGATATTTCTTTAAATCATGTATTTTTATAAACAATTTAATGTATTAAGTTTATATAATACTTTTTAACTAAAAATTATATCTTAAACCTTTTAAATTTAACTCGATGGCAACAAAAAGCGTGATCCAAAAAAGAAGATTATAATACTTAAAATATTTCTTTCCACGGATAAAACAATGTTTTGAAAAATATTTTAAAGAAAATTATTATTGTTCACAGAAATTTTTTCCGAATAGAGAGTTTTTCTGAATTTTTGAATTTGTTTTTAAAATTTCAGTCACAGATTTTGTTAAAAGTAAGCTTATATGGATATTTTACTAAGATGTTTTTCTGCTAAATTAATTTAATAATTTTTATAAACAAAATAACTAAACAGTTTTCGACTGATTATATTGAGCATTTTTTTAATTATTACTTGTTCATAAAACACTCAATTTTTATTATCAGTATAAAATATCAATTGATTATCAATATCAGTTTGCTTCCAACAAGTTTTAGAGAAAAACCACTTTTTGTTATAAAAAATAGTTCAATTCGAACATCTTTAGAGGTGTATTTGTTATTATAACTAATAAATAATCATTGTTTTTGTATTTTTTAAAACCTGTTTTCAAAACTTAGATTGAAAAATCACCTTTTTATTTATAAAACTGTTATGATCGAAAATATTATTTATAATTTGTTTATAACGTTGTGTTATTTAATTAAAAGAAAAATGTATTCATAAAGTATTAACATTAGTTCCATTGAAAAAAGATTTATTGATAAAAAAGCTTTTTTTAAGAAAGATCCTTTTAATTGGGAAATTTGTTTAATGTTCTTGTAATTATAAATAAGAATGATTTACTTGATAAAAAAGAATTCTATTTACTTTAAATATTTATACAGAAAACATAATTTTTTACCAGCAAAAAAACGTTTAATTGTGATATTTCTTTAAATCATGTATTTTTATAAACAATTTAATGTATTAAGTTTATATAATACTTTTTAACTAAAAATTATATCTTAAACCTTTTAAATTTAACTCGATGGCAACAAAAAGCGTGATCCAAAAAAGAAGATTATAATACTTAAAATATTTCTTTCCACGGATAAAACAATGTTTTGAAAAATATTTTAAAGAAAATTATTATTGTTCACAGAAATTTTTTCCGAATAGAGAGTTTTTCTGAATTTTTGAATTTGTTTTTAAAATTTCAGTCACAGATTTTGTTAAAAGTAAGCTTATATGGATATTTTACTAAGATGTTTTTCTGCTAAATTAATTTAATAATTTTTATAAACAAAATAACTAAACAGTTTTCGACTGATTATATTGAGCATTTTTTTAATTATTACTTGTTCATAAAACACTCAATTTTTATTATCAGTATAAAATATCAATTGATTATCAATATCAGTTTGCTTCCAACAAGTTTTAGAGAAAAACCACTTTTTGTTATAAAAAATAGTTCAATTCGAACATCTTTAGAGGTGTATTTGTTATTATAACTAATAAATAATCATTGTTTTTGTATTTTTTAAAACCTGTTTTCAAAACTTAGATTGAAAAATCACCTTTTTATTTATAAAACTGTTATGATCGAAAATATTATTTATAATTTGTTTATAACGTTGTGTTATTTAATTAAAAGAAAAATGTATTCATAAAGTATTAACATTAGTTCCATTGAAAAAAGATTTATTGATAAAAAAGCTTTTTTAAAGCCCTTCAATTGGGGAATTTGTTTAATGTTTTTGTTACTTTAAATAAGAATTATTTATTTAATAAAAAAGAATTATATTTACATTAAATTTTTCTTTAAATTATTTCTAAAACGTTTTAAATTTAACTTAATGAAAATAAGACGCGTGGTCCGAAAAATTAGATAATAATACATAATATATTTCATTCCGCTGAACAACAGATGTTTTGAAAAATATTTTATAAAAATTATTATTGCCAACAGAAATTTTTGCCAAATAGAGGGTTTTTCTGAATTTTTGAATTTGTTTTGAAAATTTTAGTCAAAGCAAAGAAGTACTTCATGGCAGTTAACAAATAACTTTTTGAATATTAATGATTATTAATGACAATAATTTCTGAAAATAATGCTAGAATTTTGCGGATTTTTTCTTGCATTTCTCAACTCCTTACCACTTTTAACTTCGAGCAGAGTCATTTAAGAGAAGTTGATTAAAGTAGCTTAAAGAATTTTTTTCATAATTTATTATTTTTTTGAACCATTTTTTATTCAAATCATAACAGAAAGTTGCGATTTTTAAAAATTTCTATCTTTTTACTTAAAGCTAGATAATCATTATTCAAAATTAATAAACATAATTATATAAACAATGAATAATTTATTTATAAAGGTTCTCTAAATTACTATTTTTTTAATCGCAAGAAAATTAGAAATACTTTATTCACAAACAAATGTGTTTATTGCTTGTTCATAATTATTAAAACATGAGTCAATTATCCAAATAACGAATTTGGTTAGCTTTGGTAAATTATTACCTCATTGTACGTCAAAAGTTGACCAAAGTTTTGAATAATTAAAAAGTTTGACTAATTATTACTTCGCTGTGAGTATAAACTTAAAAAAAAGATTGGAAATGTAAGAGAAAACCGCGACAACCATAATAAGTTATTAAACATTTGTTTTTGAAATATCTCATTATTTACGTATTAAACAGTGAAAGGGCAATGTCGCACACTGTTAATAAAGTACAATCAATAAAATGAAATAAAAATCAAAACAAAATAAAATATAAAAAAAAATTAGCGCCCAAATTCAAAACTATAATTTTTTCACTTATAAGGGTTCTTTGGGACCTTTTACAAAAGACTTATGGGATGGAATTTAATCAATATTTTCTGATTTGTATTCTATGGCTAACTTGGAAAATAAATGTTAATTATACTTTCCAGAATTAAAAAAAACATATGTTTTCTTATAGGCAATTTTCGTATGGATTGCGGAACTTCTAAATATTAACTGTTTTCAGAGAGTAAAGAATTAATTTTTTTTATTTAAACAAATTTAGGGTGTGAAAGCATGCGAATACAAAAAAAAATCGATAGCGTTTTTGGAACATCCTACAGCATAATTAATTATGTTCCTTTTGAGAAACGTGGGTCTCTTCATCATAAGAAAATCGAGGTGCTATATTTGAACTGTAAATGGATGGCGTACATAGAGCCGTAAAACAATCAAGAGGGAAGTTTACAACTCCATAACTGTCTAGACTTACACACGATTCTTGAGTACTTATGTATATGTATGTGCATAAAACGAAAAATAAATTACTGAGCACACACATCATGATTTACTTCCATTTCTTCATTATATTAACGATGTGTTATGCTAACTTTTACAATTATAGGAACTAGGGAAAAAATAATGCATTTGTTTTGCATTTGAACAAAAGAAAGGCAAGGCTAATATCTTTAGTAATTTATAAAAAGTTATATTATAAATTCAGATTTAATATATAATATTTTTTAAATATGTAGAGAACTTATACGTCGAATTTTTAAATAAAAAGTCCCATAATTTTAAACGATTATAAATAAAATAACGTTAGAGAAATACGCTGTTCATAAATTTCGTTAAATTACTTCTTTTATATTTGGTCAGCTTGTTATATAGTGTACGAAGAAACTATATAAAATGAAACTTTTTTCTTAAAATTTTTATTTTGTATTTCAATATTTTTGATAATAATTTTTAAATCAAAAATCCCTTCTTAAAATGATAGAAGGGGGCGGGGGCATTTTCACATTGTCACGGTATTTCATGAGGAAGGGTGTAAATGTTGACTATTTACAGTATTGTTGAGAATTGTGAGACTTCTTTTGAATCCCATGTTTTTAAATTAGTAATTAGCAAGTTAGGAAATAAGGATGCGGCACAGTTGAAATTGTAAAAATCTGATTCTCCAAGCATCATAAAATCCATACTTTCGTTAGTGAATCTGCAATCACTGATATTTTTTGCAAGAAAAATGATATTAACAAATTACTTAAAAATTTAAATTTACAGCTGACGAATAACTAAAACCAACATTAACTTATTTGTATCAAAATCCGAACCGCAAAATATAGATTTTAAGATAATTTTCAATTTTTTTATTTCAGAATGAGTAAGAACCCAGGTACCGCAGAATGAGCAATGGAAAAATTAAGATCCAGTGGTGATCTGTGGTTTTCGAAAATAATTATTTGATTAGAATAATGCATTCAAAATATTAAGGAATGCATTTTTTCCTAGAATTGTACAAAGATAATTTTTCTTTAGCATGTATCTTCTTATAGATTTAACTGTAGAGTTGCGTATTTTATTTTTCATCAGATATACACCTTTCCCCTGACAGATCTTTTTTTTTTGGTATGCCTAATCTTTAAGCCAGATCTCCTTCTCCTGGCAAATCTTCCTGTCAAGCCTGCTCTTCGTGCCAGGTGCAAGTCTCTTCGTGTCAGGTTTCGAACTTATCCGACAAGTTCATTGCGCCATCTACCAGGATTGATAATTATTTTGGGATTCAATATAAACTTTATAAATCAACTAGAATTTATTCGGCTTACTCCCTACAAGAATTCCCCTCGACTATGTAAACTTGGAAAATAAACATTTCTTGTATATAGCCAAATTGGTTTACAAGCACGAGATAAGGTATGTGCGCTCTTGCCAACCCAAGAATAAATTCTATTATCATCAGAAGATGCTAAACTCTTTATAAATATATTAGAGAGGAGTAATGTTCTTGCTGGAATATATACAATTATTACCGAACTGAAAAAAGGCGAGTTAGAGGAAAATCCACCAATAGCTATAAAATGCTATAAAAATACAAGACTTATAGCCGCGAATAACAGGAGAATAACATAATAACTGCACATAGTAAATTAATGCGTTTCTTTCTCAAAAGGATTCTTCTTTCGATCTCACTAGTAGCTTCAGGGAAAAGTCGCAGACCGGCAACTGTAAGTGCTGTAGTTCGATTCCCAACGGAATCGTAGTTCCGTAAATAAAAAAGTATTTTTTTGGTCAAAAATTAGAGCATCTAGATAAATGAATTTTTAAAACTATCTTAATAGCGCAGCGGTTCAGATTATTTAGACAGAGAAACAGTTTTTATCAAACATTAATTTATCACATCTTCAGACAGTAAATTTTTTTAATTCGTCGCCAAAGAGATCTATTCGGTTTTAAGATGTATTTATATCAAATTGATTTTCATAATTTAAAATTTACAAAATACATCCTCAGATTTAGGTATTTTTAAAATATTTATTGGATAATAGCTTCCAGTAATCAAAAGTAATCATCGGGCAAGTATGCGATATTAATTAAAAGTGGAGTTGTAGATACACATTTTTCATGTATTATACTTTTTACATTTTTGTCATGAAAATATTTATTTCTCTTTTTAAAAATAGCATCAATAAAAACGACTTTCTTGAAAAAACATCGAAATCAGTGGCAAAGCTCCTTTCATTCTTTCAGGCACAATTAGAAAAAAATTATTATGCGAAGCTTCGACTTTTTTCTCTATGATGCTTTGTAAAGAATATTAAGTCAGGATCATGCCAACGTCCAGCAAGACACATTGCGGCTTGTCTCATTTTTAATAAATTACAAAGTTTAGTATAAACTGGCTAAAATGCGATAAGTCACATTGCCGCATCTCTTATTTTCAATAGAATACAAACATAAGGACAAGCAATCTTTATAATTGTCCATTAAATTTTATAGATTAACTTCTCAACATAAATACAAATTACAGAAAATGAAAGACCTTGAGATTACTTTTATTTTTAAATTTGAAGTATCTGTGTCTAATTAAGTTCAGATAAAAACAAAATTGTCCCATTGAATTTTTGTCCAAAATTGTCAGGCCAAAATTGTTTTTCCACAAGTTTGACTTAGAGCCGACAACTAGAATTTTGGGAGTAGGCACTCTTGAGAAATAATGGATCAGAGGCCTTTCTTGATATCGCTTTATTTTATTCAATTTGGCTTAAATTTTAAAATTGACCGAAAATGTGATTTTCGTAAATTTGTCTTGCTGCAAATTTGGCTTGCCGCATTTTTTCCAGTTTGTCCTGAATTTCGTAATTTGACGAGAATAAGAGCTGCCTCCATTATTTGGGGTAAACAAAAATTATTATTTAATTATTTTAATAACAAGCTGATACAGTATCCCATGATGAATATTACTGGACACCTATAAAAAGATGTTCAGAAAATTTCTTACGAGATTTATCAAACATAATTATCAATGTACATCTCAGAAGAACTAGTTTATCGGATTGAGCCAATAAGATAACGATTTATATACATTACGAAGTTAAAAAAATACCAGAATATTCATTTTAAACAGTGTTAAACATATTATTTTAAAGGTATTAATCAGTTTCTCACCTGATTGGAAAAAATGGGAATTGCTTATACTCTGGTCCTTATCTCGATGGTGATGCTTAATTTAATTGGTGAATATAATACTAAAAAATTTATTATATACAATTTTAGAAATATTTTTGAGCTTTTCGCCACGATAAAAATTTTTCTATTGCAAGCTGAAAAAGCAGAACAATTTTCCTATAAAAGAAAAAAAATAATTTTTTCAGAGAAAAGTAAAAAAGGGGAAAGAAAAATATTTCGAAACTTTGTTGATTTTGTGTACAAACGTTTTTCATTGTGGTTTAATAATAGTAATAATAAGAAAGATGAATTTTTTAATTTTTGTCCAAAAAATAAATATTTTTCTTTTCTTTTTTCAGGTAGCAATAGAAACATTAGGTGGCGCTTGTCAGAATGTGGTCGTTTGAGTCTCGGTGTTATTTTCATGAATTCTGCACATTAACTTGATTTTTCACGTTAAATGGAAATTTAAAT
The DNA here is from genome assembly GCA_010014905.2 of Druon quercuslanigerum. Classification (NCBI taxonomy): domain Eukaryota; kingdom Metazoa; phylum Arthropoda; class Insecta; order Hymenoptera; family Cynipidae; genus Druon; species Druon quercuslanigerum. The sequence goes on from JAAAKG020047765.1 coordinate 14,036, forward strand.
TTGAGTTTAATCTCATTACAATTTTTTAACTTTTGCTTCAAAATTTTTCAGTCGGTTCGAGTTCAGATTTCCTCATGGTTTAGTTATAATCATACTTTCTTCCTTCTCCAACATCTATTTTTTCTAATTACCCATTTTGTCGAATCATCTGGATTTCAGAAAATTTTTGCAAAAGCTGCTTTCTGTCGCAATAAGGTCCATGCTTGATTGTGCACAATCATCTCTGCTCTTAAACATTTCTGATGCATTTGACTATAACAAAAGGTTACATTCCGCAAAGAAAAACTTGGAACAAACCTTTTTCGGATTCTTCTAGAAAAATGTTCCCTAAACATTTCGGGTTCTGTTTTCAATAAGTTTACCTGTACAATTTTTTTTCAATCTGCTCAGCTTTGCATTGCAATTTTGCCTGATATACGCCTACAACTTAAAAAAAGGATCCTCTGTCTCTTCTTGCAGTTGAAAGTTTACAGTTTGATTGTTTACCTAATGGAGAGCCTATTCCTGGTGTTTCTCGCTGCGAACCAAACTTGTCGTCAGACCAAAATATTTATCTTGGCTGGCCTTTTTCTGAAGCCAGAAATTCTGCACCGAACAAGTCTTCTTCTCTTGCCACGTCTTCTTCTGCCATGTCTTCTTCTGTCATGTCTTCTTCTGCCATGTCTTCTTCTGCCAAACCTCCTCTTCGTGCCAGCGCAAGGTCTACTCTTCGTAGGATCATGGACCTACCTACCAAAATTGATAGCTTTGACGGACAGCAACATAAACTGGACCAACTTTCATTTATCAGGCTTACTTCCTATAAGAACTCACGCCAGATTTTCGAACTTCGAAGATACACCTTTCCTGTGGATAAGCGAATTCTACTACTACGAAATTTAAATCTGTATGCACCCGTTCCTACCCAAGAACAAATTGTATTATCAACACATGATGGTGAGGTCTTTGCAATATTGCAGACGAGTAATGCTCTTGCTGGAATATATTCACATTTTGGTCGGCGTAGTGGTAGGGGAAGGGTAAAAATAAGCATGGAAAGTGGCAAAATTACCCAAATGACAAAAGATGAAATTAATGAATGTCCAGTAGGCCGTAACAACAGAATAATAGGTCATTTTAGAGTAGATTGTATTAAACAAAATCCGGCACACCGTTAATTCGGTTACAGAAAAATGTAAGACTAACAACGTCAAAATATGCCTTTTGGAAGCGGCTTTACAAAATGTATGAAAATAAATTTAAATGTATTTATAGAGATATAATATCATTATCGTTATTCAAAATATTACTATTATTTTTTGGAAATCGTTATTTACATTTTTCTCATGTTAAATACGGATGTTAATACTGCTCAATGCAAGTTGGATTGGTTAAAAACAATTTTACATTCATAAATCTTGATTTTAGTTACATTTATTTCGCTTATAAGTAGGTTAGTCTTACGTACCCTTTATTTTAATTAAAATTCTAGATTACGGGTGTGAATTTGGCTAAATTCTTTTTTTCAAGTGTTTCCAATTACCTAATAGGTATTATGTAAAATCGATAATAGCCCTTCTGCTATTTTCTTGACCCAACTCTGTTTTAGAAAATTTGCTTGTAGCAAAATATTGCTAAGCATGAAAATGCATATTTTTCATTTTCCCAAAAGATACTATTGTGCTTAATTAGTTAACAAAAATTAAGAATAACACGAGTTTATACCAAAGTGGTTTATTAATGGTTTCTTGCATAATTTTGAATAAACCTAGTAATGTCCAGAGATTGCATGAAGCCAAAATCAGTTTTAAAAATTTAGTAATTGCAGTCTGTTGAAAAGGTAAAAATTTTACTTCTAGTGTAATCGATGTATTATGTCCAAATTCAAAAAAAATTTTGCGCGGACCTGATCCATTTTTTTGGTAAATTTAGGAAGCTTGGCGAATTATTGACGGTAAAAATTTGTCTTAACTCTTCAACATGCAGGTTCTTGTTTGATTTTTATTTATGGAAGCTTATTGATTTTTTTTCTTGTTTATGTATTTTTCGTTTTCAACAGAAAATGTCTTAAAATTTTCTAAAAATGTTTTAAGAATGATTTATAGAACTTATACAATTTATTTAAAAAATAATATTTTGTCACAGATAAAAAATAAACGTTTCTTAAAGTTTCGAAAAATTATAGCTTTTATGAAAATATTATTTTTTTTGAATCACTAAAATAAATTAAGTTATTAATTAGCCTCTAATTATTGCTACTAAAATTGTTCAACAAAAAATATTTTGATTCTTAAAAAGCTTTCAGAGTTAAGACGACTTGATCCCAAATTTGATAGAATAATACATGTTTTTATACTTTGTCTTACATATTGTATTTTTTAGATTATCTGAAATTTGTGAATAAAATCTATGCATACAAAAAAATTCTCCCGATTTTCTCCCGAAAAAGAGGAACCTTTAAACAAAATATTGGTTTTTAACTGAAAAGTTGAATTTCTGACGAAAAAGATGAATCTCCAGCTACTAAGAATAATTGTCTACGAAAAAAGACGAACTTTCAATTTTGAAGATTAATTGAAAAAAATGAACTTTTGACCAAATTCATTAATTTTAAAGCAAATGGCCTAATTTTCAACTAAAAAATATAGTTTTTGAACCAAAAATACAACGTACTAAGAAATTAAATTTTTTATCAAAAAAATATAAACTTTGAACTAAAAAGATGAATCTTAAAGCATGAGAATTGATTTGCTGTTAAAAAATAAATTTTTACAAATTACATTAATTTTTAATACAATAATTTTTTAAACTACATTTGCAACCAAAAAAAAATAAGTTACCAGTAAAAATTGAATATTTTAATTTTTAGTTATTGAAATTATTTTCAACCAACAAACAAAGAATGCTCAATAAAATAGTTTAGTTTTTAACAACACAAAAACTTATTTTTATCATAAAAATAAATTTTTTACGAAACAGTTAAATTTTCCACCACGGAATGCATTTTTAAACGAGAACATTGATGTTTCTACCAATTAAATGAATTTTCAACCAGAAAAATTTATTTTCTAAAAAAAAATTAACTCTGGACAAAATGCATCAATTGTTAACCAAATGGTTGAAGCAACCGATATAGAATAATAAAATTACCGGTTAAAAAAATTACTTTTCTGTCAAACGAAAAACGAGTTTTAAACAAAATTTTGTAACCAAGAAGAATAATTTCCTACCAAAAAACATTAATTATAATAAAAGAAATAATGTTTAGCTAAAAAAAAGATAAATTAGAAGTAGCAATGGAGCAGATACATTTTCCAATGAAAAAAATAATTGTTAACCTAAAAAATGAATATTCAAAAAATAGTTAAATTTCCAACCAACAAGATTACTTCTCTTCTAAAAAAGACGAATTTTTATCGCAATACCTGAATTTCCGCAAAATAAGTAACTTTTCAACACAAAATGGAATAGTTTTTAAAATAATTATTTATATCTTTATAAATTGCATCCGGTTTTGATATGTTGATATTTAATGTTATCTTCTGCCTAATATAATTCTTCAAAATTGAAAATTTATTGTAAAATTTGGTTTGAAAATGGCGCGCTTTTCATTACTTCTGGTTCCGATTTAATCCTAGCCAATGAAAACCTTTGGAAGTTGTGTTCAGACTCTATCTAGAGGTTCTTTAGTCCGACGTATTTTGATTTTATCCCCAATGCTATTCTTTTCTAAACTCTTGTTAAGTTTGTTTAAAATAAACACGAGTTAAATCTTAATTGGTTCTAGGGGAATCCAGAATGCGTCTGTTATAAAAAATGTCATTTGCAAAATATTCTCTATTGATAGAGAATTATTCTGAATTTCAGAAACAGAAAGTACTGTGGGTTAAAGTAGAAGCCACAATTAGTCTGCCTCTATTTGAATCATACTGATATAAATAGTTAAATAAGAAACGTAAGCATGCCAAAAATTCCAATCTCATTCCAAAACCTCAATAATCATTATTCTGAATAAAGAAAGCTAAGTAAATGATTTTTTCTTCAAAATTTGATTAACAATTCAATTCTAAACTATTTTTATTGATCATCATGAAGGTCAGATACAGCTTTAGTCATGGTTTTGTTAGAGGATTACATTCGAAAATAACTTCTTTTATCAATCGCTCAACCGGGGAATCGAACCTCAGAACTTCCGACTGCCGGTCGGGTGCTTTCCCAATTTAGTTAATTAGTTAGAGAGATCGACAAAGAAGTCGTTTTTCAAAAATATACGTTATCAGAAGCTTGGTGTTTTTAGGCTAGGAGTAATTTTTAGAGGAAATCTGTATTACCAGCATAGTAGTTACTTTTAAACAGTATAGATGGCACTCCACAATCTATGGTGTGACTAGAGTTCTTAAACTCCCGAGAATTTACGTTGAGCAAATGCTCTCGAGAATATGCTCAGCATTTAATATCGAACAGAGAATTTATAGAGCATTTAAGAGAATTTATAGCATTTATTGTTTAAATAAATATATATCATAATTACTACATATATTTTTACAAAAATATTCTAG